>JBAMJV010002882.1:0-155000 GCA_037951105.1 Echinarachnius parma | reverse complement strand
CTGCACTATCCAACACAAAACAATATTTTGTCGGCCGATTTCTCCCTCCATTTACCAGCAAATGCCAACAAAACTTTTGTTTATGTGATCCACAATTTATATACCGGTACTTTGATAATAATTACTGACTCTGTTGTTTTGAAGACCGCAAAATGTAGAAAAAATGAATTTCCCGTCCGTTTTCCTTACCGATCGGCGATGCGTTCTAAAACATAGCGTTCAACTGTTGAACGGTACAGCGTACGAATGGGCGGTATGCTAATCTCCCGCATACTAGCGTATATTGCGTGTAAATTAAGGCTGAGTCATGTCGGTAATTGTCGGAACCGGGTCCCGATAAACTTTTACCGGTCGGGAACCGGTATCCCGATAAATTTTTACCGTCGAAACTCGGACCGGTAAAATCACCCAATCGTGCAAGCATCGGCAAAAATGCACTGTTTGGGGCTTATATTGCTCTTTTTATATGCAAATAACATTATAAATACTGAGGCTTTTATGGATTTACATATCAATCTTTACGGGAAAATAGTTACAGACTATCCAGAATTAACTCAGTTTCGCAAGAAAAGTTTTTTTTTTCCGAAGTAAATTGGACCTAGAAATCGATCGTTTGTTCACCATTGCGCATCGCAACACGTTTCACAGAAACTTAGCCCGCTAGTTGGGGGGAAACATCACATGTACAATCGCTTGTGACTGAGCCACTGCCCTCAAAAAGTGGCTATAAATTAGCCTTTTCGCAATCAACACGATTTTGGTAGTCTACTTACATGATAACATGGCATTTGAAAGCTGAACAGAATACAAAATCACCCCCAAAACAATGAAAAAACTGTGCCGAATTATCGATAAATTTCCAAGGAACATTCGTGATCGTGAGGTTAACTAACTAAAACCGGACGGCTAGAGTTTTCGGGCCGATGTTTCATGCATATCGCTCGTATACTTTGCGTGCAAGTTACGGGTCTTTTTTTCTTACGCGAGATTCATCCGCCGGCCGGTGGAACTATGTTAATTCATTCGCCATACGTTATACATGTAGTTGTTTTTTATCAATATTTTGCGTAATTGTTTTCATTGTTTTGGGGCTCATTTTTGTTTCTGTTCAGCTATCAAACGCCATGAAATCATGTAAGTAGAATATCAAAACATTTTAAAATGGTGCAAATGACAAAAAACGTATTTTGAGCCACTTTTTGAATGCACTGGCTCATCAGCTGGATCATACGAAGATCCATCAGACAACTCCCCTGGAGTATCGGACTAACTTTGTGTGCACATCCGCCGACAATATTTCAAATGACTAGCAATTTTGCGCTTCCTGTTCAATTTCTGACTGTCAAACGATGTAACGAACCAAGAATTTCTCGAAAATAACCACTCTTTAAAGTAAATGATATCAATTGCCCCGTTTTTATTTGAATTCCGCTACATTATTGTGATAATCTTAATTTCTTTTTTAACATTTTATTTATTTTTTCTTTTTCTTTTCGGGGCACCGTTTCCGATATAACGAAACCGGGTCCCGATTGAAACGGTCGGTAACCGGTGTGATCGACCGAACCGACTCAACCTTAGTGTAAATGGTCCAGCTGACTGGACCATATTTACTTAGTAGATGTGGCCGGGGGCACATCTACGAAGTAAATGGTCCACTCAGGTGGACCATTTACACGCAATATCAAGGAAATAATGACTGATTTTGAGTGCGATATGGCATGTCTATTTTCACGAATCGTGCAGCCCCGTCAGTAATATTGAATGAGCTACGAGTACTGACGGGGCTGCACGATGAGTGCAAATAGACTGCCCTCGCACAAAATCAGTCATTATTTCCTTTATATAACACCTACCGGTACTTTACATACAAAATGAAATATTTTCTTGCCTTTAAGTTTAAATTACTCCAGGAGAAAAGATGCCGTTCCAACAGAACTCGAATAAAAGAATGTGAATTGCTTTCAACTTGGTCTTGGTGTTTACAGAATCACAGTCAAGTCTCAAGACAATTCTCTAGTTCTGCGTCAAATAATTGATAGAAGGAAATTCGTTGCCATCGTAAACGGTATACATTCGTCGATCACAATGATTTAAGGGGAGACTGTACCCTTTTTTTTAAATTTCATTGTTTGGCATTTGTTTCTCTTTAAACTTGGCAGAAAGGTTTTTGTAGTGACAAAAAGACGATTTCAACAGTCATTTTGTATCTGGAGGTCACGGTCACAGGTCATAAAACAAAGGAAAACAAAGCGATTTTGTATTTCCCAAATAACTTTGTCCCTGATAGTCCTATTGCTCTGAAATTTGGAGGAAAGCTTCATTATGCATGACCCTACAAGTTGAACTACAGCCATATCATTACCATTTATAACAACTGATTTATGAAGCATTAAAGATAAATATTAATTACGAAACATGATATTGATAATTAAAATATGATTATTCAAATTATACATGTGTGACACATATAAGTGTAGTTCAGATTGTTCAGACAGGTGTCCTCTACAAGTGTGCCAATTTTCAGGTGAATTAAAGAGACTATAGAGAGTCAGGAAAGGAAACGGTGCCATAACGTTGGCATTATTCAATATCTGAGAAAGAGCCATTTAAAGTTTTGTTTTTCTTTATATTTTAAGTACGTTCGTCTCATTAATATCACTTTTGAGGGGTCTAGAATACATATTTTCTGTTCAAACTTTGCAAGATGATAATTTAATGTACAAAGAAGATGGCTAAGGGCAATTCCAAGCAAACGCCGTGACGGTCAGAGGGTGTTTCTCACAATGAAAGTCCAAATAACTCATAAAATCTAAATATCTAGAACCAACTTTTGATATGCATCTGTAACCACTATCCTACCAATAATTTACAATAGGCAAGAAAACCAAAATTCCCAATAAATTATTAATTATGAATATCAATATCTGCCGTAACGCCGTGACGGCAAAAAGACATGGGTTTCTTACATGCTAAGAAACTAAGTAAACTCTGTGAACTACAGGAACATTTTGCACTTTTGTCACATTGATTCTTTGTACTAGACATCAAGCTAGAACATCCAAATAAAAATGTAGAAAAAATCCAATGCTCATAGTAAATATGATATCATGAATGTATCTATGCACTGTAACGCCGTGACTGTAACGCCGTGACCTCTGAATTGTACATGTTATATATATGGGAGATATTAAAGAGATGAATAATATGATATAATTTTAATGTAGTGATCCAGAATCAATAAAGAACTAGATGAATGGGTGATATAACCAAGATGCTATTAAATGATTATCCGCATGACACAAATTTGCAGCACAGCGCCCTCTATTGATCAAAAAAAATTTTAGGACATAATTGAAATTCTTATCTATTTCAGAAGTTAGTTAATGGAACCATCAAATATTAAAACCAAAATACATACTTAAATGTAACAATGAAATATGAGACCTTTGACATCTGACCTTTGACCTTGTTTCTCAAAATAACATACAAATGTTTAATTTTTGGTCTGCACAGTGCATATTTGCAAGTGGTTTGTTTCATGTAACATGATTTCAGAGTTGGTAAATGTTTGTTTTTGAATTGGTAATTATCCGAGTGACCTTTGACCTGTGCCCCAAACAGTTTCAGAAAATTGTCTTTTACCTACAGTACTCTTTCTAACATTGATTCTGGAACTTAATTGTGAGAACAAAAAACGACAACAATATTTTGACCTGTTGACCTATGACCTCCCATGACCCCATTCCCTTATCAGGTCATATACTTCACTGGACGCATACCAGTATTATTATCATGTTATCCTTCAAGGATTCTCAAACTATCTTAATAATAATATAATTTTTGCATATTTGTTAGCTATGTAACCTTTGACCTTTGACCTCATGGACCAAAATCATATCCAATAAACCGTACCTCTAAATACATGGATTGTACAAAGTTTGAACGAAATCCATCCAACGATTCTTGAGATATTGCAAAAAAAAGAACACTGATGTACAGATGCACATACAGACAGACGGACATACAACCCATACACATACATGACTCAGGTAACTTTGAGATGGAAACATTATCAACTGACCCTATTCATATAATTATAGCATGAGCAATGCCCAAGCATACCTACAAAAAATATCTTACACTACTTGATTATGTCTCCTGTGTTATGTCAATGGGAATCCAGTAGGTAGCGTCACGGCGTTACACAAAACGTAACGCCGTGACCAAATTGATATTGATTATATTAATAAGTGGTAAAAGATAATGCTGCTATTCAGCATGCATATTATAGCCCTATAGGCTAATACAGAGAAAACAAAAAATTATTTCATTCCCATTCATATTTTTCCAGAAATATTTAAAATATATGTTTTTAGTGTAACACCGTGACATATTAATGATTGTAAATGAGACAGTCACTGAAGCGGAACGAAGAGCGAAAATGACGAAATTGATATTTATCTGAAAAATTGAAGCAATGATCCTATCAACACTGAAATAAAATTTTATGAAAACTCCTTTTCGCAGTTCTTTTATGCTTAATATTTAATTGAATGTTTTGTGAAAATAACTGAAAATTAATTTATGCTATATATTAACAATAAAATAATAGTTTACAATTTTTTTTTTCAAAAACAAAATACATTTTTGGAAAGTTCAATCTTTTAGCTTTCATTTGATACCAAATTTGTTATGGTACAACGAATTTGAAAAATCAGTGGTCATGTCAATGTTTGCTTGGAATTGCCCCTAAGTAAAAATACTTTTTTAGACATAAAACAACATTTTGGGCAAATTTTGGGTACAGTCTCCCCTTAATCCAGATAAATAGAATGCGACAAGATCGTTGTATTTTGTAAAGTTGTACACAGCTAGCTAGCTAGCTAGCTACAGCCAGGCCGGCTATATGTACCGTAATATTAATATACAACGCGTGTTAACGCAATTAATTCGATTCACATTAAACTACGTACGCGCCTCGACAGTACTACGCGCTTAGCGCGCTCGTTGACTAGTCAACTGAATAAACAAATGGGGTATTCTCGCAACGCAATACATAAACAACGAGCGAGCATAGCAGCTCGCTAGCGCTGCATACCATGTATTCATGTCCGCACGCATTGCAATGTACAATAACGTGTATGGTGAACCAGTTCATTACTCATTTAATTGATGACGTCACTGGCTGTGCATTATTCGACTAATGCACGGTCTGATAAATTAATGAGTGCATTAGATCATTTCTTCTGAATATCATGTGACCTGAATTCAACCAATCACAACTCATTCTAAGGTGTTATATAAATTTATGCTAATACGCTGGAGATAAACATACCGCCCATTGGACCGCAATATCGTGGTGCTTTCGCTCAATCGAAAATTATCGCTCAACGGCAAAGCGGGTTTCGGAAGAAGAAGAAGTGATTTTTAGTTATTATTTTTAATGAGAATGTCCCAAAATTGATCAATGAGACTCGTATCTATCTGTTCTCCTGAAATGATAATAATTTGATGGATAAAATTTGTATAGCAGCCAGATTTCCACAATAAATAACAACACCTGCATGTTCATCTCTGATAATGTGCCTGGACATGCAAGAATAAAAGATGTTTTTCATTTCATCATTGTCAGTTTGAAAAAATCTAATTGCTACATATCAGGCAACAAACATTTTATCTTTTGCATTTTACAGTCCAGACATCAATTATTGGTGGGGGTGGGTTTGGAATTCCCACCTCCAATAATATGACCAAAACACTTATAAAACAAGGGCACACATACATACAGAAATTTACATTATTTACAGAGTGTACATGCATGTGCCCCAATAATTGTGGTGCCCCCAATTAGTCGGACCATGTTTAGCCACTAAGAGTCCTGGGGGGTGTTTCACAAAGATCCTAAGTTGAACTTAATTCTAAGTTGGACTTAAAAATCATGGTAAGCCATTTGTAGCCTTGGAATAAAATACAGTCAAAATAAAACAAAACAAGAATTTAAGACTTTTCATAAATGTTGCATCTAGAACATGTAATCTCCTTGATAATAGAAAACATTAATTTGATTTGAATCAACATTTTATGCCTTTTAAAATAACATTTACAAAAATTTGTCAAAGAAACTAACAGCTTTCCATACTTTCGAAGTTCAACTTAGAGTTAAGTTCAACTTAATATGATCTTTGTGAAACACCCCCCTGTATAATGAGAACATTCACAATGACTATTCTTTGTCTTTTCTGCAACTCTAGATCCCAGCATGCAGCCGATATACGTCGCCAGGTTTCGTCCCACTACTCAGGCCGCGACATAGCGAAGTTTGCCGGAGCTGGCTCGGTAAGAAGTGTCAATGCTTCGGGTCTGACCGATAAGCAGGGTTCCCCGGACTTCCCCCTGAAGATTTTCTTTCAAGGGGCCAAAATGACACATCACATAGACCCCTACCATAGACGTGTGTGTTTTAGATCCTAATTTACATGGCTAGTACAAGAATTTCTAGTGGCAAAATTAATTTTGGTTGGCCATTGGGCATTGCTAAGCCTTAGAGCAAGCCCTGTTCAGTTAAGCAAGACTTTCATATGAGCCCTCTACCATAAATGATGTGGAAGTTAGATTTTAAAAATAAGTAGGAGTTTGTTGCAGAAACTAAGAAAACTAGTACTGTAGAATGTAACTGAGGGTCAATTATACTTGTTTGCACAAATTGTAAGGCTCTAAACAATATAATTTAATTAAACTTGATTTGATTTTGATGTTTTACATAGATCCTCTCATGCTGATTACACTTACTGTTAATTTGATATGTTCAGATTCCCCTATCTGAGATCCTGGATCCATTGGACTATAAGGAATACATTCAGCAGAACTAGGGAGCCAGTGATACAGATAATCTTGATCAGCTCCTGGAGTACCATTAGGATTTAAGTTCATGCAGTTTTAGTCAACATAATTTGATTTGTATTGACATTCGATTTGTTGCCCAGATTCCCTTATCTTAGATCATATTATAGCCATTTAGACTATGAGGAATACATTCAGCAGATCCTGTGAATTGGTTACTGTAGTACCCTTATGATTACATAATTGTTGATTTGATTTAATGCAATTTTCTTCAATGTGATTTTAATTTTGATTGCATTTTATTTGTTGTCAAGATTCCCTTATCTGAGATCCTGGACCCATTGGACTATGAGGAGTTCATTCATCAGAACAAGGGAGCCATTGATACAGATCCTCTGAAGCAGCTCCTGGAGTACCCTGAGGATGATGTCAGGGTCACGGCCCTCTCCAGGGAGATGCGCACAACCAAGCAGCCACATCCTGGTCCAGAGTGAGTCTACGCACTGGATATATTTAGCGCAGCAAACAAATATGATATGCTAGAAAATTTTAAAAATAGAAATGTTTAATAGTGGCATGAGCCAACCCTAAAAAGACTGGGGGGGGGGGGGGGGGGGGGGGGGGGGGCTGATTTAGCCCCCCCCCTCCTCTATTTTCGCGATAACTTTGCAACGCCTAAATATTTTACGGTGCCACTTCACGACTTTTTTCCTTAGAGTCTTGCGCAACTTTTGATACCAAATTTGCGATGACTGGGTGTACCGTTCTAAAGTTACGTGACCTTTTGTAAGTCAACGTCGGCCCGAAAATCGCTAAATTTTGTGATTTGTGTACAAATCCTATGGAAATTGACTTTTTTCTAGAATATACAAAACCTTCATTATTTTTCATTCTGATCACTGCAATCATTTAATTTTGGGCTACAAATGGTTGAATAATGGTTAATATTTTACTCCATCGAAAAAATATATAACAAATATTCAAAAAATGCAAAAAATACGAAAAAAATGCAATTTTCGCATAATTAATTAGCTCTAATTAGCATATTATAATTAAAACTTAACTATGCAATATTGTATGGCTTATGGACATCTATCACCATGCCAAATTTGGAGTCGATTGGAGTTTTGATTGCCGAGAAAACTACAAAAAATACAAAAAAATACCATTTTTGCATAATTAATTAGCTCTAATTAGCATATATTCTAATTAATTTATTTTTGTTAACTACGCAATATTGTAGACCTTATGGACATCTATCACGATGCCAAATTTGGAGTCGATCGGAGTTTCGGTTGCCGAGATCTTAGGGGGGGGGCCCTTTTAGCCCCCCCCCCCCCCCCCCAGTTTTTTTAAGGTTCAAAATAGCCCAGTCTTTTTAGGGTTAAAGGGACTTAGTAACATTGTCCAAATCCTCAAAATAAAATTGTAATTCTAGCGGTTCCTTTATACCTTGTTGTATTCGTATTAACAATAAAATCATGGGACAGCTTTCGGTTTTTCAAATTTCCCTTTCATTACAAAGATATGTATGATTGAAGTATTTAGATAAGAAAATCTCCGGGCGAGATTTTCATCCCTGTACAAAGTGAATACAGTGAGTTGGTGAATATCACCCAATATCACTTTGCATTTTCGCTCATTACTTGGCCATACATTGTCGATTTGACCTGAAATTTTCACACAATACCCTGGGGACATACATGTATGAGATAACAACAGTATACATTGCATCAACCATTCATCAGTTTTTGCACATCTCAACAAAGTTACTAGATCCCTTTAATATTCAGTATATATACAGTATATATATAGGATAATGTAGTAATATACTCCTAGTTGAATATAGTATGACATGTATTTTTAAGAAGCTATTGAACAATTTTGATTGTTGATGATATACACAATTGGCAATTGCTTGTGATCACCAATACTTTACAAAATTACATGTCCCATAAATAACAAGCAAGTTAACCACTTTAGGATTGTATCGTTACACAATTTTGTCTGAGACTGAAGTGAAATGCAGTGGATTCATAACTGACTCTATAATGTTTGTTTTCAGGGCTGAGAATGTCAGCCTGCAGGTGCGAGACTGTCTCAAGTGGTACACGTGCGACTGGTCCGTGGTGGTGCGCAAGTACCGTGAACACGCCATGGCTCACCAAGGGTCCATCATGAAGATCAAGCAGAATTACCTGGCCAAGACAGGCTCACAGACCTACGAAATTGACGAGGAGGAGGAGGAATGCACTACGGTAAGATGATATTTCATTTTTTATTAAAATAGCTGACTATTTGTAATATGATTTTTTATTTTACCATGTCCCTTTTCAGCTCACCGTTAGAAGGAAAAATTGTCCATCCATCTCAAAGCCACACCAAGAGGGTCCTGATAATCCAACGTCTTTTTCTTAGACCCAACTTGCAGCAAGAGTGGTGCACTCGGGCAAACAAAAAATTATCTTGATAGTCTTAATTACTTCCCTCTCTTTAATGGAATGTAATTCCATTAAAAAAAAAATATATATATCCCTCTTCAAACCGACCAATAAGAGATGGCGAACGACCATCCACCTCAACACCACACCTGGAGGGTCTTGGGAAACCAGCATCTTTGATATGAATCGCAGCGAGAGTGATGTCCTCCTCCAAAAACCAAATCCTCTGAACCCTTATCTCTATCCTTGCTTCAATAGAATGTTATCCTTATATTTTGTAATCTGTTTCCATTCCAGCCAACCAGTGATAGAAAGAGGACGTCCATCCACCTCGACACAACCACAAGAAGGTCTTGAGCATCCAGCATCTTTGACTTGAGTCAGAGCGAGAGTGATGCCCTGTTCCAGAAAAACTTTATAAAAAAATCTTCTTCTCTATTATTTTATTCTTCAAATTTGTGTCTATATTCTAGCCCACCAATGAAAGAAAGAGGACGTCCATCCATCTCGACACGACCCCAAGAGGTTCTTGGGCATCCAGCATCTTTGACCTGAGTCGGAGCGAGAGTGATGCCCAGCTCCAGAAAAACTTTATAAAAAAATCTTCTTCTCTTTAATTATTTTATTCTTCAAATTTGTGTCTATATTCTAGCCCACCAATGAAAGAAAGAGGACGTCCATCCATCTCGACACGACCCCAAGAGGTTCTTGGGCATCCAGCATCTTTGACCTGAGTCGGAGCGAGAGTGATGCCCAGCTCCAGAAAAACTTTTAAAAATCTTCTTCTCTATTATTTCATTCTTCAAATTTGTCTTTATATTCTAGCCCACCAATGAAAGAAAGAGGACGTCCATCCATCTTGACACGACCCCAAGAGGTTCTTGGGCATCCAGCATCTTTGACCTGAGTCGGAGTGAGAGTGATGCCCTCCTCCCCAAGCTGCTGGACCGCATCCCCATCGAGCAGCAGGATGTGATGAACGAGGACTCGAGGAAGAAGGAGCGAGAGAACGACCTCTTCAGCCTCTACCCTCCACCGGATGAGGTACAAAATGTTGATTTATGACCATTTTTTAAAAGATAAAACATTTTATAAATGTTGATGTTGTATTTTTATATAATTTGATGTATATTGGTTTTACCCTGCCTCTATCCATTTTTTATACAGATCTTTGTAAAAAGGCATGTCAGTTTATGAATATATTTATATTATGCATTTTTCCATTTTTAAACTGATATATAAAATATAATTCTATAATTATGTGCTATGAGTTACTGAGACATTTTCTGCATTGTATGTTAATTGATTATAAATTATAGATAAATCTTGTTTTGGTTATTGTTTTGGTAAGTCAGTATTCCTTTTGATGCATGAAGATATTGCACATATAGTCATGGGCAGCACAAAAAAGTGGTTTTAATCAGCAGCAGGTTCTGATAGACAGGTTTATTCATATGTGTAAACAATTTTCTAGGTATAGAAAAGAGTAGTCATTATAAACAGGTAGTCTTTATAGATGAGTGTCTTTGAATTGAAAGTTGTTCACTAGAGCTGATTTGACTGTATGTCACTCTATTTCCCTGCTTCCCCTAGAATGATGCCATTGAGAGGAAGACCATCCCTCCACTCCCTTCAGAGCATTTTGGACACAGGCTCCTCATCAAGTGCTTAAATCTCAAGTAAGAATTAACATATTACTGATTCTTCAGTATCATTCCTATTTTTTATATAAAATGTACACATTTGATTGTATTCATGACTGTATTTATGTGTCACTGATTACCTGCACAACTTTCAGCCTGGATATCAGTATGGAAATAAAACTATTTTGCAATTTTGTGCAATTGGTATCATTTACATCTATTTTAACTCATCAGAACTGGTCCCCCAAAATACTTGGGTTGGGTCTGCGGACATTGCATGTTTTACCAACATCAAATGATTCTCTATGGGTTAATGTGAATTGATTAATAAGTACATGTAACTCCAATACCTCAGAAAGAGAAAGCAACTCAAAACTGTATAATCCCTTGCCTCTCTCTTGTATTTTCTAAATATTATTTGTATGCATAACTTAACCCCTTGCCTACTGGAACCGAGTGGGCTATGTACAAAGTCTATTGGGATTTCAGAATCTCGAAGGCAACGGGTTAACAAGGTGAATATGACAAAATTTCATAAGATTGTATTACATTAACTGGCATTGAGTTGATCATTGTATATATGCAGTCATGGTTTAGTACAAGTTTCTTGAATCGAAAAAGATGCAAAATTTATTAATTAGCTCATTACAGGACTTACCTAAGTTACAATATTCTAATTTAATATGATAATTTTCTCCTTGTTTTCCATGCAGACTTGAACCAGAATATGAACCCATCTTTGCATCCATAGCTCTGTATGATGCAAGGGAAAAGAAGAAGGTAACTATTTCATTTCATTTCATTTCAGTTTATTCACATTCTTCATAAAAAAATATCAAAAGATACAATACATCAACTACATGATAAGCTATACAAAAATAATGTCTAACATAATTAAATAGCAAATTAAATCAATTGAGAATGTGGGGCCAACTTAGAAGTGCAGAAGCCTTATTTACTGCAATTTAAAGAATATAATTTCAGTTTGGTGGTTTGGCAATGTAATAAGGCTTAGTTTCAACAGATTTTCTTATTTAAACTTGGGTTATTTCATCTGTTACTTAGGTTTGAAACTATTATTTTTTATTGTCTATTGATTAAATGCTACCATGCCATATTAAAGGCAGCATGTGCGCTATTGATAAGGTGCTTTATACACACTAGCATGCTATCAATTCGGTGCTCTATTCACGCGAGCGAGCAATCGCTTTGCTGCTTTATGCATGAGTGCGTGCATTTGTAATAGCAGTTAATATGCGGTTTCTGAATTTTTTTCGAGTAAAAAATCTGCAATTAAAAAGGACTCAAAATAAACCTGGCACTGAGGGGATTTGTGGCTGGCAAAATGGGAATTACCAGTTTGGCATTGAGCTCTATGCATAGTGGCACGATAGGGGTTAAAGGTAGCAAGGATGAAAAGCAATAGTGTCATTATTATGCTGTAACCCGTTCCTCTCATAAACTTTTTGGCTGTAAATAAAAAAATTATCTCGTCTATTACTAGTTATATGTACATGTACTGAATGTGTTCAGTAAAGTCTTGTTCTATCCAATTCAATCCCAGCTTTCAGAGAACTTCTACTTCGACATGATGACCGACCCCATCAGGATGATGATCAAGGATCACCTTGGTTTCACGGACGTCTCCAGTTTGGCCCGGTCGGCCATCTTCTCCCTGACCTACCCTTCAAACGACGTCTACATCGTCGTCAAACTGGAGAAGGTCCTGCAGCAGGGGGACATCGGGGAGTGTGCGGAACCTTACATCAAAGAGTCTGACAATCAGAAGGTAAGGAATTGAACGTCATTTTCCTTTTCCGCCGAGAATGAAATCCTCTACATGCTGAAATCCCAGGGCATCACGTGACATTAGGAAGGATGTAGCCAAATTGTCCGAAGTATCAACAGCATGGACCCCAAAAACATAACAAACTAGACACAGTGCACTCAGGGAGTGCATACCTCTGCCAACCTTCAAATGTTGATGTTTGCGTGACCTTGACCTTGCCCTTTGACTTTTGACCTTGAACATTTAATGGGTTCTATTCTAGATGAACACGAAGCTTCTACGAAAAATTTGTTGAGATATCTGTGAAATTGTGCTCACGAGACTGGTGACGAACAAACAAACAAACAAATGGGACCGAAAACATAAACTCCTTGGCGGAGATAATTATGTTATTTTTAGTGGCCTGTGGGCTAGTGCTAATTTCAAGCCACTGTCTATTTTTGTTAATCCAATGTCCTGTTCATTTCACTTTTTCACAGCACATGGACAAGATCAAGACGACGTCAGCCTATTTCTGTGAGAAGCTTGGATGCTACAGGATGCCTCTGGCTTGGACCGCCATCCATCTCATGAACATCATCAACGGAGCAAGCAGTCTGGACAGAAACTCTGATGCAGATCCAGGTAGATATTCAGTTTTTAACTCTTAACGTGCATGGGATTTTAATGCTCTATGGCATTTGTGTTCATTGTAACTCGCAAAAATGCGAGCTTGGCACGTTAAGAGTTAAGGTAGATAGTATTGATACTTGTACAAAGTATAGCTCTCTTTCCAGAAGAAGGGGGGGGGGGGGGTGTAGAGAGACGGTTTGTTTTCATTTTCCAAAGGAAAATTTGATCATATAATAAAGCAATTCCATTACATCCATTGTCCCTATAATTTCTTAGTTCCAGACATACATACTAATAGCCTCGATTTGAGTCGCGAAAGGAGCATGGTGTCTGAACCGAACAAGAGATTCTGGGATTTTTAGATGATTTGTATTCATCCCACAGAGAGAAATTTGTCCAGATACATTACATTACGTATTACATTAACTACCTTTTGTATGTGGCCTCAAGTCCAGTCGTAAGAGAAGCACGGTATCTGAGCCTACGCAGTATAGACATCGTAAGGTACAAGGGATTCTGGAGATTGGAATACATCTTCATCTCACAAAATAGAACTTGGCGATTTTGTTTTGTCCCTTTTATAACCTTGGATTACTACGAACACATTCATTCTTCCTTAATTTCTTTGCTTCAGATAAGAAAACCAACAGCCTGGAGTCGAGTCGAAAGAGGAGCACTGTGTCCAAGCCTACCCAGTATAGACATACATTAGTAACAAACAAGAGATTCTGTGATTTTATAAGAGTTATCTTCATTATATATCTTCATCCTTCTATATGTGTTTTGCAGACAAGAAAACCAACAGCCTGGAGACGGGTCGTAAGAGGAGCACTGTGACTGAGCCTACCCAGTACGGCTCCCTTCCCAGGAGGGGAGATGGATCGTCATCATCTCTCAAACGCAACAGTTCCGAGAGGCGGAGCTTCTACAAAGTTGAGGATGACATCAGTAATCTGGAGACGTTTCATCCCGTCACCATCACCGTCTCTAGCTTCTTCAAACATGTGAGTGTTAGTCTGTTTGAGTGTGTGTGTGTGTGTGTGTATGTTTGTGTATGTTGGTTATGCATTGGTGCTAAGAGTATAGCTTCTAAAAAGAATCAATCTGTAGATGGTTCATTTCGTCTCTAGCTTCTTCAAACATGTGAGTGTTTGTTGGTTTGTGTGTGTGTGTGTGTGTGTGCGTGTATGTATGTTTTTCACTTGCTTTGTATTTTGTTTATGCATTTCTTGGTATATCTAATTGTTTTAAAGACCTGAAAAAGATATAAATATAGGAAGCCTACACATACATGTAAATGTATTGTATATTAAGACCAATTCTCTCATAATTTGATTCAATTGCAGGAAGGTGACAAGCTTTCTGATGTGGATCTCTTCAAGTTCCTGGCTGATCTGAAGAGACCAACGGCCATTCTCAAGAGGCTCAAATGCATCAGATGTAAGTGATGATCACTGCCTACCGCACTACAAAGATTGGTATCGCACAGCCACTTTGATCATTGAAATTATCAAAACAAAGGCAAAGTGAAGAACACTTGTGCTTCCAGTGTAGACAAATAAGCTGTGTTCAAAGCCTGTTTGCTCTCACACCTAAATTGTTATTTTAAATATCTAAAGAATTTTGTTGATTGCACTGGTATCATTTTCACTAGGAGAACATTGTTCCTTTTCTATGAAACTCTCACACCATCATTCAGAAGAATCTTACAATGATATTGGTTTATGATTGAAGTCTCAAATATCACTTTTGGAAAAACACAAAATCTATGATCATTATCATCATCATCATAGTCATCTAAGTCATCATCATCATCATCATCAGCACCACTCTCATCATCACGTCTTCATTATCATCATCATCATCATCATCATCGACTAATTTATTCTTGATACCTGTATCCTTTTGTCTCAATACGTTCCGTGTCTACAGGCCTATTGAAGCTTGACATCTCTCCGATGATCGACCACCCAGCCTACTGCCTAACCCCCGATCTGTACCAGGTCAAACCGTTCCCGGACACAAGAACACGACCAACCAGAGAAATACAAGAATTTCCTACCAGAGAGGTGTATGTCCCACACAGCGTGTACAGGTGAGATCATCACAATCCTTTGTTACAAGCTCTGACAAAATCATGCTTTTGCCAGCAATGGAAAGATCTCTTTAATAAGTATAACTAATGGTCAGTTGACTCACGATGTTTTACGATGCTAGAGAGCTGTACGTGTCAGCTGCTGCTGCTACATTTTCTACTATGAATAACATTTTCTGTCAACTCTTTACTGGCTTTAAATTGATTAAAAATTCAAAGAAAAAGTGAACTTTAACAGCTCCAATCGTTGTGGCTCTGCAAAAAAATGTCACTGTTACGATCTAGTTTATGAATTGTTATTACCGTATTTGTCGGTGTATTAACCGCACCCCTAAAAAAAATTATTTAAAAAAAGTGCGGTTAATACGGTCGTGTATTAACCGCACCCCCTTTGTTTTTCTTTTCTTTTTTTTGAAAAAAGGTGAGGTTAATACACCAGCAAATACGGTATTAGAAATTAATGTATTCATTCAGTTTCACTTACTGCAGGGACCTGCTCTCCGTGTTTCAGAGCAACTTGCATTTTTTTTAATCGTAGGGGTTCAGCAAGAAACATCACCATTTAGATCAAATGAATGGATTGTTATTATTAGATATATATTTATTTTTACTTATTAATGCAGGAACCTGCTCTATGTGTATCCGCACAACTTGAACTTCTCCAATCGTGGCGGCTTGGTCAAGATACAGTTTATGGATTCTTATTAGATGTCAAGCTCGCTGTCCCCTTCATATTGCATTTATTTTGAAATTAATATCAATTATTATGCCTCCGCCAACGAAGTGGCCGGAGGCATTATGTTTTCGGGTTGTCCGTCCGTCCGTCCGTACGTACGTCCGTCCGTACGTACGTCCGTCCGTACGTACGTCCGTCCGTACGTACGTCCCGTTTTCGTTCTCGCGATATCTCAAGAACCGGTTGACGGATCAATTTCAAACTTGGTATGAGTGTACCTATTGGGGTGACAATGATCTGATTAGATTTTGGGGTTCATGAGGTCAAAGGTCAAGGTCACATGACTCAATATATGTTTTAAAATGCCTCGTTCTCGCGATATCTTCAGAACCAGTTGACAGATCAAATTCAAACTTGGTATGAGTGTATATATTGGGGAGACAATGATCTGATTAGATTTTGGGGTTCATGAGGTCAAAGGTCAAGGTCGCAGGACTCAATATATGTGCAAAAAAGCATCCTTCTCACGATATCTCAAGAACCGTTTGACGGATCAATTTTTTTTTTTTTTAATTCTAAATTTAGGAACCTACTCTACGTGTATCCTCGCAACTTGAACTTCTCCAATCGTGGCGGTTCGGCAAGAAACATCACAGTCAAGATCCAGTTTATGGCCGGTGATGACTTTGGAGCTGGAATGGAGGTGAGTATTGCTCAAACTCAGGGCATGGAAGCTAAATGAAGCCATAATTTGTATCCTCTTCTTGGATTTGAGGAAGTGCAAAAAATGATTGTGCAAGTTTGAAATGTACCCAATTAGCATGGGGTAATATTGATAATTGTGCACCACGAGTGTCTGCTGAGAGATGTGTGAAGGGTGTAAATATATAATCATTATTATCTATTATATATATGTGAAGAGTTCATGTGAAAAAAACAATATCATGAAACCATTTGACCATTTGACAAAGGGACATAAGTGTTGGTCAAACTCAGGGCATAGGAACTAAATTAAGACATTTATATATTTTGATAAAGGTAAGGAGCAGTGCGGTTCCAATTTTCACTTAAAATGTTATGTTTTCACCATTTGGATTTAATTCATTAACCTCTCTTTATGTGTGGATATTATTCCTTCTATACAGTGCATCATGTGATAAGCAAAAAAGTAAAGTTGCGGGATTAGTTCATTTATTGTATACATTTTCTCATGCTATACAGTGTATCATGGGCAAGTCGAACGGCCCCGAGTACACGCGGCATGCGTACACGTCGGTGTGCTACCACAACAAGTCCCCCGATTTCTACGAGGAGGTGAAGATGAGACTTCCAGCCGACCTGCGAGACCATCATCACATCCTCTTCACATTCTACCACATCTCCTGCCAGCGCAAGCAGGACGTAACTCCAATAGAGACGCCCATCGGATACTCTGTGAGTGAACCAGTGATTTAGAAATTGAACATTTGTTGATCAGACTAGTGTAGATGAGTAGTTGTTGTAGGGTTAACCGACTAATGCTCAAGTGACAGTTGCTGATTGCCTTAGTAATGATTGCTTTAAAAAAAAAGAGGCTAATATTTGGGTAAGCTGTATTGTTATTACCGTTTTTATTAGCCCTTTTGGAACTAACCATTTTAGGAAGTTAATTATACCATTTAGGACTGGCGGGGGGGGGGGGGGGGGGGGACCAGGGTAATGGATAATACTCTGAATGGGGACTCAGAGTATGGAAAACAAGTCTAGGGGACTCAGAGTATGGAAAACAAGTCTAGAGAAGTATGTGCTGCATGAAAATTAAATTATCTTCATTGAGATTATGGGTATGAGGTGACTATAATAGTTGTTTTTTCCTCTGATGTTTTAGTGGCTACCCCTCCTGAGAGACGGCAGGCTCCAGACAGGAGAGTTCAATCTGCCCGTATCCATGGAGAAACCACCCCCAAACCACTTTATTCTCTCACAACAATCAATATACAGTCAAACCTGTGTATAGTGACCACCGAAGGGAAGTAAGAAAAGTGGCCACTGTAGACAGATGACCTCTATAGACAGGTTCATTTCATTGTTTTTCTTTGCAGGGGAACATGGTTAGTGGCCACTATAGGCAGATTTGCTGCTATAGACAGGTGGCCACTAAGACAGGTTTGACTGTATGCAAAGTATATTTTTTAGTTCCCCTGGGAGCAATCTAACCTGTGATCAATCATTATTTTTCTTCCAGTGGCTTCCCCCTTTGAGGGAAGGCAGGCTCCAGACAGGAGAGTTCAATCTGCCCATATCCATGGAGAAACCACCCCCAAACCACTTTATGCTTTTACACAATCAATACAGAGTGTAATTTTGTTGTTCCCCTGGGTGCATTCTAGCCCATGTTTTATGGTAATAATGATAATAATAAAATAAATTTATTTAGGGCATATAATTTGTAACAAATTCTCTGTGCGCTTTTATCATTTTTTTTTTTTTAGTGGCTTCCCCTCTTGAGGGACGGCAGGCTCCAGACAGGAGAGTTCAATCTGCCCGTATCCATGGAGAAACCGCCTCCAAACTACTTCATGCTGTCACCAGATGTGAGTATACCATACTTTATTTGTCTTTGAGTTGGTTATTAGCTACCTTCTTGATTTATTCACCTTTATTTGATTTGGTTGTTACATTCTTCTTTATGTTTAATATCTGATTTTACTTTTTTTATGTACTTTTATTTTCTTTACTTATTTCAATCTTATTTGCTTTATTTGTTTACTTTTTGTTCAGTCATCTGTTACTCTGTTTACTTTTGTTAATTTGTACAGGATTTGACTTTATTTGCTTTATTAAACTTTGTATGTCTGTCTTATGCATTCATTTACATTGCCATTTACTTCAATCTTCTACTAGTCAGAATATAGTGGTCTAATTGGCTTCATACATTATCTCTAATTTTGCCTCTCGTATTGGCATGGTAGTTAGCTAAGCTATTATTATTTGGCGGGAAATTTTCTTTTTTGTTACATGTTTATTCTATACACCTGCAAATATATTACATTTCTGGTCTATTATTCATTATGTGGTTATCATTGTCTTTTTCTATTGATTATAAATTAAATGTTTTTGGAGGAAATATGTTTGTACAATTTATTTTTCATTTAGATAAGAGCAACTTTTTTCAATATTTATAAGTAAACGAACCTTTCTTGTCATCCGAATAGATTAGAATAAAACTTTTCTTTCTTGACTGCTTCATTACATGGGTAGAGAAGAAAAGCAAACAAATTTGTGGATTTTTAATACAACTATTTTTCATGGATCTTGAAACAAAACCTTTCTTTAAAGTAACAAATTATTTCATATCATCTAAATAGATTAGTTCATATGTTTGTAATGTTCCTGGTAACAAACTATTTATCATGTTCGAAATAGATTAGATCAAAACATTTTCTTTGTTTATAGTAACAAACTATTTCTTATCATCCAAATAGATTAAATCAAAACATTTTCTTTGTTTATAGTAACAAACAATTTTTTATCATCCAAATAGATTAGATCAAAACCTAATATTCTTTGTTTATAGTAACAAATTATTCAATGTCATGTAAATAGATTATTTAGTAGATCAAAGCTCTTTCTATATTTCTGGTAACAAACTCTATCTCATCATTCAAAATAGATTAGTTCAAAATGTTTTCCATGTTTCTGGTCACAAACTATTTCTTATCCAAGTAGAGTAGAGCAAAACTATTTCTTTTATGTATGGATGTTGGACAAGTTTTCCTCGCTAATTTGTTTAATTCTATCGTTAACAACATTTTGTTTTTGCTGTGTATTTCGTTGCTATTTGTTTTTAGAAGAAGACTTCCGTGGCCGATCAAGTTAGTATAAAGCTTTTTGTTGTGCACAGTTAGTCAGTATCCCATGATATCCCATGCTGTTTTATATAAATAGTTTAAATCATACGAACCCTTCCAAACTATGTATCCCAAATAGTATATTATCTAATTCAGTCATAGCTAGACACATAATATACATGTATACTGTATATTGTAGAAAAATGGATTTTGACATTAAAAGGGATCTAGTAATTGTGTTATCGGGTGCAGCAAATGGATTTGTAACATGAGTATTACTTGAGTTACATAAAAATTAATATGCCAACGTTCAAAAAACAGACCACAAAAAAAAATCACATTATGAGATAAGAGATGTCATTTTCAAAGTGTGAGCATTTAACAAAATTAATTCACCAAATATATCAATTGCACCGTGCGAAGAGTGGCTAAATGCAGCAAAACTGTGAAGCCAGTCTCATACTAGGAGAGCTTTGATGTTTCTCGGCATGAAACATGATGCAACTTCTAATTTCGAGCAGTGTGAAAAAAGGTTGCCTTGTTTGAGAGGTCTCTGTCCCAAGCTAGTTTCATGAAATCTCAGTCGCACCTTGTCGCAAGCTTCCAGTCTCATCGTGGGAGACCACCTTAAAGGGTACCACCACCCAAAAATAATAATCTTATAAATGAAAAGTAACATCTTTAGTAGTCCATTCCATCAACAAGTTCAGAAAAATATGTTTCCAGAAAAAAATATATAATTGGAAAACGCATCACCATTCTAAAGCATGCGTCCATGGGTCTGCATGTACGAAGACTACCTTTGTGCAGAGCGAACGAATCGTCCGGGATTCTATTGTCTCCAAACGTACACGTGAATAGAATAATGGTTCCGTAAGTGGTGGTAATTAATTGCATTGTTTATGAATTACACCACCCTTTGCAAAATGTTGGGTATCTATTTGATATCACAAAACGGTACCCAAACATATAATTATGTGCTGTTCTTTGCCTGGTGGTCCCCTTTAAGAATTCAAAAGTTACTGCAAGTTTACAAGACACAGCTTAATGCTTGGTGGAAGGGATAGAAAATCTCACCTCACTTTATACCCTACATGCAGAAGTTGAGGGTTGGCGGTTATGAGGTGCTCTGTAACAAGATTTTTTAATGTCATTTATTTATTAAAAAGTTAAAACAATTATAAAAATACTTAAAATATGCAAACTATAGGTCTGTAACGTAGGTAATCTTTTTTACTGTTGAAAATTGATTCCTTGTGTGCTCCGTTCATAGTTTATTTTAAGTTCACTTATATATTTTATTCAGTCATAAAATGCAAAATATATACACACATTGAAAAAGAAATATACCCCCCAAAAAACTATTAATTTTTTTTGAAGCAAAGTTTAAATTCATTCAAATGCATATTATATTTATTTGTAAACAAACATTGATCTAGATTTATGATCTGAAATGGACAAGAAGGGGAAAGGGAATTTCCATAATTAGTATACGGCACTTTATATGAGATTATGTACACTCTACTTATAACTTTCACATTTGTAGAATCTGTACACATATTATTCTTTAGAGGGTGTACACCTTTATTTAGTATGTATGGAATTAGATGTTTTCTATATTCCATATTAATGTAATGTAGTTTCATTGCCTCACTAAACATACTGTAAGTCCATCTTACTTATTATAAATCATACTCTTCATCAAATTCAAGTAATTAAAGTTGGATATTTAGTCAAATCTTTCAAAATTGTATTCATCAAATACATTTCCATGCAAAAAAAACATGTTTATCATATTACAAAATGATGTTCATATGGATTTATCTAAAAGTGATTTCATCAAAGAACATTTTCTTGTATAAAACACTCATATGTTTTATATCAATACATACATACATACATGTACATAGTTATTGTATCAACATTTTGTAGAAATTCAGACATGTTAGTTACTTTATTTGTGTCATACACCATTAATATTGACCAGGGTTACAATAGTTTAACTTGCCAACAATGAAGGGTAATTTATAGATTTGTATATGATCATATTTTATCTTTTCCAACTTCAATTTCTCTTCCTTTTAATCATTTACCCACCAGTTCTACCCTATCAGATCCTACTAAACAGTACAAATTTAACAAGAATAAATACTTGAGACTAAATTAATTTCATTTCCAGGAGCAAAAGCCAACCCTAATAAAGTGGAGACTTCTGTGTTATGTCAATTGGGGGTCTTGATGATATCATTTGAAATAATATTGAATCCTTCTCATTAAAAAATGTACTCTCTTCTTATTATTGACCCATCCAACTCTTCAGGAATCTTTCCCCACTAAATCAAAAATCCTGTAATAAAGTGGTAGAAAATGCCTCTGCAAAGACCTATCAAAATAAACAGAGACTATTGTATAATGCCATTTTGGAGTCTTTATCATATTCATTGTAAGGCTGTAGTGCAACGGTTACACAACGCTTAACCGACCGGCATCGGCAAAAACGTTTTCATTTTCACGGTTTCGGTTAGCTGAAAAAAAAGAATTTTTTTTTTTTCGGTTACCCTTTCCATTAACCGGTTTTTGCCTTCGGTTAACCGGTTTTCCAAATAACCGACTTATTACAGCCTTAATTCATTGTATATACTATTTATATAATCCTTCTCATCTGGAAATCAACTCTCTCTTCTTTTTGTATTAACCCACTCATCCCTACTAAACATATATATAGCAGCAGGGTGACAGCGTAAGTGCTCACAGTGTTTGTATCATGTTGCTTTGGTTGCTATGGTTTCATGGAACCAACCTTTTTACCTCTCTACATTTACATCCCATCCCATCACCATCTATATATTGGGTCGTATGCATACAAACAAGCAATAGACATGTTTCAGTATTAACCCGTTCTGGGGGGTGTTTCACAAAGATCCTAAGTTGGACTTAAAAAGTATGGAAAGCCGTTGGTTTCTTTGAAAACAAAATTGTTAAAGTCCTTTTAAAAGGCATAAAATGTTGTTTCAAATCATTACTATTTTTCTACCATCAAGGAAATTTCAAGTCTGAAATGTTTTTTGCATTTTTGCTATTGAATATATTTTATTCCAAGGCTACAAATGGCTTACCATACTTTTTAAGTCCAACTTAGAGATAAGTTCAACTTAGGATCTTTGTGAAACACCCCCCAGGACTGGCTTGAAAATACTCTGGCTGCGTCCTAAGGAAAATGCATTTAATGTATACATACAAATTTATGAGCTTTCTTGCAGCATGGAGGCAGGCAGTTGCTTATAAATATAGCTCAGTACTAGGAATCCACCTTGCACAATTATTTGGTGCTATGACGGGCAATTCTTGGGCAAGCTTACAGGTTGCCAGGAGAAACCATTTGGATATATGTATACAATTTGAATTTGTTTATAGCGGAACGGTCTATTTTGCTTTTGCTAGCCTATTGCTTGAGGATTGAGCTCTTCATATATATTCACTAAATCAATTTGGTAGCTAATGCATTACACAAAGGCAATAATAATTGCTTATTTGTATGCATACAGCACATTATAGTAGTGTTTTAACCCCCTTATATTTAACTAAAGGTGCATGACTGCATACTGAGTAATCAGAAAGCTTTTCATTGCTTTGGCATTTCAGCAGACCATGGGCTAAATTATTAAACACATCCATATTAAATACTGTAACTACCAATTGTGAGCTGATGTGAACCATGGATGGGTTTAAAGTGGTCCATTACCTTCATAAGATTTTCCCAATATTTGAGGCTTCAATCATCTACCAATATTATTGTAAGATTCTTCTGAATGTGTGATAGTTTTAAGAGCAGTGATTAGTGATAAAAATGGAAACTTATGTCAGATTTTATCACCTACTGCCCATCAATTTTTTGACTGCAATAGACCGCTTCTGTAATGTATGCAAATAATATGGGTATGACGTAAGACTCCCCGTTGGCAAGCTTAACAATAGTAACTAGGTCCGGCAAGCTAAGTTTGCCGGAGCTTGCCGGACCTAGTTACTATTGTTAAGCTTGCCAACGGGGAGTCTGACGTCATACGCATATTATTTGCATACATTACAGAAGCGGTCTATTGAAAAGGATTCCAGAATGCATTTCATTCAATCAAGAATAAATCCATGATAAGGGAGACATTTAAAATATAAAAACCCATTTACATTGTAATTCTTCTGTTTCAATGTTAAAGCTAAACAGAATTGTACAAGAGAAATGTGAAAGCTCCAAGTGATTTTAGTTGAATTCGACAAAGTTAATGGATCGCTTTGAAGGTTTAATTTAACTCTTACATGTTTAACCACCTCATGACCAAGGTGCATGGAAGTGCAATGAGTAAATCATTATTATTATTAATTATTATTATTATTATCATGAATAATCCAAAGCCTTGTAATTGCTTTGTAATGAAAGAATTCATTCATGGCAGCTTGTCATTCGCCTTTTGTCATGAACATGCGCTCGTGGGTTGAATTTGTACATTGTGTTCATGACATGCTGTGATATATACATTGTACACCTGACACTATCATTTAGAACGACAATATATTTTACCATGATTATTAATGCATCAACATCTTAATCAACATAATCATTTGCACATGTTCAATTTGCATATTGATACTATTGTGTATCAAACAAATTAATAAATATTGTATTTAGTGGTGTCATGTATACCGGAAGTCCTGTTTTATGTTTTCATTTTTATACACAGCACATTGGATGCTATTTAGATTTGCAGAGATATATAGCAGCGTTGTATTTGTGTATGGAAATAATTTAGGAAACACTGAAACAGGGCTCGACACTCGCACTGGCCCGGGGCCAGTGAAATTGCTCTTCGGTCCAGCAAAAATGTATGAAAGTCATATTTTGGTTGCCCAATCAGGCAAGCAGATTTTTTAACCCGACATTGACAAAATTAGACACATCTTGTTTTCTTCCATGTCATGCTTCATCTAACATCACAGGTTTGATGATGAAAGAGTGATATTTGAATAGTAAAATGTTTAATCATGCAATGAAATTTTCGGGCCAGTCAATTTTTCTTTCGGGCCACCAGAAAAGGGGAAGAAATTATTTCACTGGCCTGACCGGGCCACTGACAAAAAAATAAAGTGTGGAGCCCTGACTTAAATTTCAAGTTTGTCACACTAGTTTACCAATTTTGAATAATTTGAAATTGTACTAAGGTTATTCAGTATTTCATTTGCTTACTTTAGATATGCTTTTCAAAATGTCTATGTTTACAAAATAATCTGTGAAAATTTCATGACAAACGAATTAGTTTTGGGTAAGATACAAGAAGAAATTAAAAACGAAGATGCTTTCAGAAATTTTTTTATTTCCAGTTAATTTGCATAACCAGGCCATAAGACACATACATGTACATGTATAACTAAAAATAGGATATTTGACCTTTTAAAATTAACACTTTTGCCATTTGTCCTCTAAAAAAGATTAAGTGCTTTTAAGTTACAATGTATGTTGTGTGAAGTCAAATAATTGCATACTGTTGTTTTTGTGTGAACTAACCATGTTATGTAAGGACATGTAAGTGGCATGTGGATTGGAAGGAGGGGGGGGGGGGGGGGTTGTAACTGGGTGTGCATCAATTGATTAAAGATTATTGAATTTTGGTTAAACATGCATTCTCAGTAGACTACAGGGACTTGTCTTAAATAGGTACAAAAATTAATGATACAGATTTTGATTGTTATAGTTTTGTCTTTGTCCATGGAATAAAAACCAATGTAGAGAAAATCATTGCTTGGTCATATTTTTGTGAAGGAAAATCAGATGACATTACAGTATATACAGACATATACAGCGTTGAATAGTAGAAAAGGCATGACACAAACGTTATTTAAATGTCAAGTCACATATTTGTACATTTGTTAACCTTTAAAACTATATAATCATGTATATAATGTATATTTTCTAACTGGATTTGGTGACCCACTCCCTCCCCCTCCTGTCCCCCATCTTACATTCCAACTACTGTAAACGTGGTAATGTTTGCTGTGCATTAATTTTCGCGGATTTCGCGCTGAAGTCGGCGTTTGCGAATATTAAAACCCGCCAATATAAATGAGTGATTTGCAATTCGTGTGAACACTTGCTCGGCCGCAAAATTAAAAAGCCGCAAATGTGTTTTTGTGTGACGCTCAGCACGAAATATTAATCGCGCGAAGAAAAAAAAACGTTTACAGTATTTTGCTCCCCCTTTTTAACCCATTCAAGACTGGTTTTTGCTATAACATGCATTCCTCAATAGACCTCAGCCCAAGTATGTTTGTGGGCAAGTCCTTGATGGGATAACATTCATTTTGTATTTGAAATGGACCAGCAATATGTTGTGTGTAATGACAATATAAAGAATGTTTTGTTTATAGCATGCTTTTGATACCAAATTACATTAAAATGTATTTCACTTATTATATGCTATTTACATACATGTACTTCTGTAATATGTCTTGTTTCAAGAGTTATGATTGTGTATTAATTGAAATGTATTATCGAATGTGCTATACTAAAAGAATATTTGTTTGCTACTAATAGTAATATGCTGTTATCCTACAAACTGTATATGAATTTACATTCATATCTGATAAGGAATTTGCTTGGTCATCGATCACTTTAATCTGACCAGTGTGTCTGAAATGTTGTAGGAAAATATGAATGAAATATATTAGATTCTGTCGCCAGAAGGAAAATGGTTAGAATGATATGACACTGACTTAGATGTAATCCATAATCATTATAGCTAGAAGGTAACTCGTCATTATTACAAATTATTTTTAAGAGCTTTATAATGTGCTAATGCCATCTTTTGTGAGATGTTCAGGGCCCACAACAAGTAATAATAAGACTAATAAATATTGTCATGTATATTTGTATAACGCATCCCTTTATTTGGACTTTTTTTTCTGTAGGTTCAGCTGCCAGGAATGAAGTGGGTGGATGGTCACAAGCAGCTATTTAGTGTGTCCCTCAAAGCAGTATCATCGGTTCACCCCCAGGTATGTATGGTTCCATCCATTTTGCATGGATAAACTCCCCCCCCCCCCCCCCTCTCCTGTCTTTTAAAGCAAACAATTATCCCGATTTGCAGATTGTAAAACTCAACTTGAAAAAAGAAAGAAAAAAAACATTTTCTTTGTGGGCCTCTGAGGGTCTGTAGATTATTTGTAGTACAGCACTGATTGAAGCTATTTAGTGTTTCCCTCAAAACAGTATCGTTGGTCCACCCCCGGGTACATATGGATCCATCCATGTCGGAGTAAACTCATTTATGATTTAATTTTTGCATCATGCTCAGTTAATTTTCTGTTACAAATGTAAGAAGAAGAAAAAGACTGAACTGAACTACATTGTATGAAGAGCTATGGAGGAATACTACCTGCAAAGTCAGTGAAGTGTTTCATTGACTGTAAATCAATGAAGCCGCGAGCTATAGAATCTGGCAGATTCTTCTTCAGGCATACAAATGACAGCTAACTATACTCAACATAGAATTATATACATACACAGGTAGGTGGAAGGTGCAACCAGCAACAAGCTGAAGTGAACAAGAACAAAAGTTGATTTCTAGTTGTAAACATGTTCATTTTACAATATACAGATAATACAGAGTGTACATGCAATGCATTGTGTCAATGCTATGAACTTGATGTCAAATAAAAATGAAATGAATGTTTGAATCTATTATATATTTGTCATTGTTCTTTTTCATTTATTATACTAAAACATGTAACATTTGAGTTCTGACCCATTGACAAGATGAATACATGGACTGTTTCTTGCACCTGTGACATGCAGTGGAGCAGGATAGTATCCGTCGGTTTGTTGATGATCTGAATATTGTATCGGATCTAAACACAAGCATCCTAAAACAATGTCTTCTGATCTGTGACTCGCAACTCGCTCTGAAATAAATATGTAACCTCTAATCTTTGACCTTTGACTCTCAACAGGATGAATATGTGGACCCTTTCTCATGTAGTGGAGCAGGGTAGTGTCCTCCAGTCTGTCAGTGTTCAGAACATTATATCAGATCTAACACAATCATCATTTTCTCTGACCTTTAACCTTTAACCTTTGACCTTTTACCCTTAACAGGATGAATACGTGGACCGTTTCTTGAACCTGTGCCATTCGGTGGAACAGGGCAGCATTCCTCGGACCATTGGCGACCAGAACATGGAGGCTGAGCTGATAGCAAGCACCACCAGTCTGGGACGCTCCCTGGCCGAGCCTCTGGTCAAGTTCCTCCACATCCTGATGGACAAGCTCATCCTCATGATGGTCAAGGCACCCATCATCAACGGTCACATAGGTGAGTGGTCAGTGTAATATGTGCCAAACTGTAGAGACTGTAAATACCCGATTCTTTCACAACAAGTTCTGGAGGGTGTTTCACAAAGATTCTAAGTTGAACTTAACTCTAAGTTGAACTTAAAAAGTATGGAAAGCCGTTTGTTTCTCTGAAAACTAATTGTAAAAGTACTTTTAAAAGGCGTAAAATGTTGTTTCAAATCATTAATATTTTTCTATTCTCAAGGAGATTTCATGTTCTTCATGTAAAAATTAATGAAAAAGTCTCAAATACTTGCATTTTTGCTTTTAAATATATTTTATTCCAAGGCTACAAATGGCTTATCATAGTTTTTAAGTCCAACTTAGAGATAAGTTCAACTTAGGATCTTTGTGAAACACCCCCCTGGGGGGATAAGTGAAATGTTATTATTCTGCATTCTAGTCGTCAAGCATTTTTTTCACTACGCAAACAGTGTTTTTTTCTATTAAACTATCACACATTAATTCAGAAGAACCTTATGGTGATATTGATATATGATTGAAGTCTCAAATATCACTTTTTCAGAAAAATCTTATGAAATTGAGAAACCACGTGCCCATAAAAGCATGTTAGGGTTAAATATCCAAATATTGTTCTCACCCAGTCAACATGGGACAGGTGTGCTTTGAGACGATGGCGGATATTGTCGGTCGGCTCCACGTGCTGCTGGACAATCGCCTTGACAACCATGGACGCAACGCACTCCTGGCTTCCTACGTCCACTATGTATTCAGGCCACCAGATGCAGAGGAGGGGGCTACGGTTGCTGGAGGTAAATGCAAAATGTCTTACTAGTATGCACAGTCTTGTAGTACAGTAGTCTCCGCTAATATCATTTATATGCCTTCAGATCGAGAAACAACTATTTTCATTGTAAGTGGGTAGTTAAATGTGGAACAAATTTTGAAATTGTTTGGCTAAAAAAATATTTATTTTACAAAAGTATCTTTTTAAATCTTACCCCATTGTGTGAAGGCCACTGCATACTTGCCAACTGTCCCGTTTTTTGAATTTTTTTTTTTTTTTTTTGAACTTTACTTTACTTTATTAAATGTATAAAGACAACATTTAAACGTAAATCTGACTAAATCTTACCTAGTAATTTTGGAAGAATTATGAAAAATGGGTCGAGAATGCATTTAATACTCAAAAACGTCAAGGCCTGGACCCCTGTCGCAATGGACTTTGTGCTTGCAATGTGCACTTCCCGCACACTTGTGCAATTATGCTGCGACTTTGGACCCCCGGCCAATTTTGTCCCTCTTTCCAAAGTTCAAATGTTGGCAAGTATGCCACTGTAGTCTCATGTCCACTTTCTGTAAACCTGATGCCTCCAGGATACTGTAATGAATGTTTCCAAAGCTTTCAGACAATGAAACAACTAATCGCGTTGATATTGTTTGGTTTGAAATATTTATATTCAAATCTGTATTCTTGGCAGGGCTGTCCCCACATGCCCATGCCCAGTCCATGACATTCGGCAGCAGTAACTACGGCACGGTCGCGCGATCCAACAGCCTCAACTTCAAGCACCGGCCAGGCTTGCGCAACTCATCTGCGAGCCTCAGCATCCCGTCTTCACCGGACGAAGACATGGACTCCATCCTGCACAACCGGTTTGGCAGCGAGCGCCAGGGGTCGGCACGATCACCCAACAGCCGCGCTGGCACGGGCATGGGCAACGTTCCCGTCATCGGGCTCGGTGGCAGAGTGCCACCAAGAAAGGTCAGTTTAGAAAAAAGTAGTAGTTAGTAATTAGTAAGATGCAAGACCATTTAGTAAGCTATTTTTCAATATGAACAGTGTGAAGAATATTATATTTGATCATGTCATTGGGCTCAGAGTCAGACCTTAAAATGTCAGTTTAGTCAACAACAAATTAAGTAAGCTTTTTTTTCGCAAAGTGAAATTTGTGGAGAATTTTTGTTTTTGTATTTTATCTTTAATTTGTACCCTTTTATCATGATAACAGGCTAACCCTTTAAGTCAAAGTTTGTTGTCGTCGCTGTATAGCAAGTTACATACATCACCTAAAAATCATCTAATTGTATTTTTATGCCTCCGCAACGAAGTAGCCGGAGGCATTATGTTTTCAGGTTGTCCGTCCGTCCGTACGTCCGTCCGTCCGTCCGTCCGTACGTACGTCCGTCCGTACGTACGTACGTCCCGTTCTCGTGATCGCGTTATCTCAAGAACCGATTGACGGATTTTCACCAAACTTGGGTCATGTATGTATCTTGGGGGGCCAATGATCTGATTAGATTTTGGGGTCATGAGGTCAAAGGTCAAAGGTCACAGAGCTCATTATATATGCAAAAATAGCTCGTGATCGCGTTATCTCAAGAACCGATTGACGGATTTTCACCAAACTTGGGTCATGTATGTATCTTGGGGGGCCAATGATCTGATTAGATTTTGGGGTCATGAGGTCAAAGGTCAAAGGTCACAGAGCTCATTATATATGCAAAAATAGCTCGTGATCGTGTTATCTCAAGAACGGATTGACGGATTCTGACCAAACTTGGAACATGTATGTATCTTGGGGGGCCAATGATCTGATTAGATTTTGGGGTCATGAGGTCAAAGGTCAAAGGTCACAGAGCTCATTATATATGCAAAAATAGCTTGTGATCGCGTTGTCTCAAGAAGGGATTGACAGATTCTGACCAAACTTGGGACATGTATGTTCCTTGGAGAGCCAATGAACTGATTAGATTTTGGGGGTCATGAGGTCAAAGGTCAAAGGTCACAGGGCTCATGTGTTAAAGTAGCTTGAGATTGGAAATCTCAAGAACTGAATATCAGATTTCAATCCAACTTGATACCTGAATGTATAATAGGGAACAATTGTAGTCATTAGATTTTAGGGTCATGAGGGCAAAGGTCAAGGTCACTTATAGCTCATAATTGTGATACATCAAGATCTAAAAGACAGAGTACCATCAAAATTGAGTTGACAGAATTAATTCTGTGTACATGTTGATTTGGGCTTGATATAAATAAATTGCGTAATGGCGGAGGCATCATTTTCGACTGCGCACAGTCGAAGATCCATCTAGTTGTTTGTATTTTTCAGCTAGTACATGAAGAGCTGACTCTGCAGTTTGTGGTGTCCACTGGCAAGGCCAAGGAGAAGGCTCTCAGCCATTCCTGGTTCTTCTTTGAACTCATTGTAAGTACTTGCAACCAGTCATTTTAATTTCATTTCATTTTGTATTCATTTGATTTATTATTTTATGTATTGGTATAAATCTCAAGTTAATCAGCAGCGAGGGTACAGTATATACATTCTTTTTCCATGTATACAAGCTTCCACATTAACTTTTTTCTTCTTCCCATTCGGGCAAGCAATATGAATTTCTGCAGTTTACTTGCCTAAACAGAAAATATACTCGCCCAAAAACATAATTCTGCAGGGCTCATTCGACAGATATCTTGCAATTTTAGATCAATTTTAAAAGTCTTTCTTTTTTTTCTTAAAATTTTTCTCTCAGAGTTGAACAGAAACTTTGATCATTTATGAAGTTTTACTTGCTTGACTTTTACTTAACTTTTTTACTTAACTTTTTTACTTAACTTTAACTCAACTTTTACTTAACTTGGTCAAGCAGGCAAGTATATGTATCTAATGACAAAAGTAATAATGTCATTGTAAAGTGTTTATAAGTTGTTGTCAATCATATAAGATGCTTTATAAATCATAAATGTTATAAATCTTTTATCATTATTTGTGTCCTTTCTCGTTTGTAGTTGAAGAGCATGGCCCAGCATCTTGCAGACTGCGAACGACTGGACTCCTACCGCAGGATGAGATTTGCAGAGAGCTTCTGCAATGACATCAACTCAGTGGTTACCATGGTGACAACGGAGATTGTGGCCAGATATAACAAGGTTAGTCTTAGTAATAACTCCTTAGTTGAATGTAACAGATTGTCTGATAAATCAACTTTGTAGTTTTAATAAAAGATGTATGATACGTTCATTAATAATGTTTTCTATGGGCTTTCAGCTTTTTTTTACAATTGAGGATGATGTTATTCAAATGGTATTGAATTGGTTACGCATAAACAGTTCATTTATCATCATTGTTTATTTTAAATTATTACCTTTACCATCCTTGTCATCATGATAATCATCATCATCATTATCAGCATTAGCGTCATCATCAACATCATCCTTTTGTTCCTCATGATAATGGTTATATTCATGTTTTTTAAATGTCGATATGTTTGTAGGAGGTGAAAGCCATGCAGCTGCTGAATGCCAGTCTCGCCTTCTTCCTCCAAGACCTGCTCACACTCCTGGACAGGGGCTTTGCTCTCTCGCTCATCCACAACTATGTCAAACAGGTAAACTGCTGAAATTAAGATTGGGCAATTCTGCACTCTAGGGGCATATATTGTTTTTGGTTGCTAACTTCAATTTTCATACTGCCCATAGTCCATAGCCACTAAATTTAACCATAGCCAATAAATCTAACTTATAGCCACTAAATCTAACCATAGCCAATAAATCTGACTAATACCCACTAAATCTATCCTATAGCCACCAAATTTAGGGTTAGGGTTGGGTTAGGGTTTGTGTTAGGGTTAGGGTTAGGGTTGAAGTTAGTAACCAAAAACAATATATCCCCCTATAAAAGTGCAGGATTGCCTTAGATTGATCCCTCTGAGTGCCATCGTTGACTCTAGTCACAATACTCTCAGAATCAGATGAATATTATAAATATGAGTTTCAAGCAATTCTAACATTTGAGAACCTAGCTTTCAGCCACACTTTTGCACTTTCTCAAGTTAACTGCGTTTCTTCTTGATGCATACAAATACATTTCAAGCTTCCTTAAAATATTTAGAGCCTAGCAATTATGGTAACAATTGAAACCTACAGTTGAGCATGAACTGACCGTATAGAATATGGAATATTGTAACTTTCAGTATGATTATTATCATTATCATTAATATAATAATTACGAGTTTGTTTGGATTTCTTTCACACGTTTCCATCAGGTGTCTGGCAAGATCACCAAGCTGGCGGACCCCACCACCCTGGCCCTCCTCAAGCTGGACTTCCTGCGCATCGTGTGCAGCCACGAGCACTACGTCACCCTCAACCTCCCCTTCCTCCAGTCCTCGTCCACCTCCACCACCTCCTCCCGACCCCCCTCCCCGACCCCCTCCATCACCAGCACCAACTCCGTCTCCTCGTTCATGTCGATGTTCACCACGATCGACGACGTCAACGGGATGTCGGAGCTGTCGTACGAATACCGAAAGCAGCATTATCTTGCCGGTTTGCTGCTGTCTGACTTGGCCAACGTTCTCACCACTCAGTAAGTCTTCATCACGTCTTTACCTCAAACCAAAATGGATACAAATGTGATATGTTGTTCCATTTGATAAATATTATACTCGTGTGACATATTTACCATGATCAGAGACATAAATGGGATGTCCAGAGTTGTCGTAAAAACTAGCCAAAATGGAAACATGAGATTTGTTGATTTAAAAAAAGAAATGGTTCTCTTGAGTCATGTTCACCATGAACAGACAGAGACGGAAATGGGATGTTGGAGTAGTTGTACAAATACCATAAGCAGCCTGCTACTGTCCGACTTGAATTATAAATACAAACTTTAATTATATCTGATTCTAGGAACAGCAACCTTCACCGTCAGGCCATCGATACCATCACCAACCTCCTCGCCTCGCACGACGCCGACCATCGCTTCTCCAAGCGAGAGTGTCGCATGCGCGTGGCGTTCCTCTATCTCCCCCTCATGGAGATCATCATGGATGCCCTCCCCCAGCTCTCCTGCGCAACCGTCGATCCCAAGCAACGCCCCTCGGCCGCCTCAGATGACACGGAGGAGAGTGACGTCCCCCTCAACCAGTCGGTAGCCATGGCGATAGCGGGCACAACCTCTTTTACTGTTGGTGGAGGGGAGCGCGTGGAGTCTGCACCATCTCAAACGGTATGGGCATTTAAGCATTTCTATTTATTAATAGAAAACTGAAACTTACCTTGTTCAAATGGAAAGCAATCAGACAAAAATGTCAACAATATTGTCTGCAAGAAATATGTATGTTAAATGTGTTTTTTATTAAGCTAATTAAACTAATACAGATCTTGTATTATTCTATGTTTGAGGAAATTCCTAGGTCTAAAATACAAATAGTGAATATGTATGTATATTTCTTATCCTAGTAAATTGCTAAGTAAATTTCTTACTTAATCTTAGTATTAAATTGAATACCAGCCCTGATTACTTCGTGAAGCATTCTATTATGTCTTCATGTTTTGCGTTATTCAGAGGACCACCACGACCGGTCAAACCAGCCTGTCTGAGGAATCAACCAGAGACCTGCTGATGTGTTTCATCTGGATCATGAAGAACGTTGAGCCTTCCATGCTGCATCAGATCTGGGCGTGCCAGCGAGTCACACGCGTCAACAGGATGCTGGACATTCTCTTCTACTGCATCTACTGCTTCGAGTACCAGGTGATTGATGATGATGACAACAATGACGATGATGATGGTTATGATGATTTGGTAGTGACATTGATGATTATGAAAGTGAAAATGATGACGAATGATAATGAAGGTGATGATGATGACTGGTATTGACGATGAAAATGAGGATGACGGTAGTGATGATGATGATGATGATGACGATGACAATAATATTGATGACAATATCGATAACAATGGATGATGACGATGATGTTGATGATGATGATGACGATAATATTGATGACAATAGCGATAACGATGGATGATGATGTTGATGATGATGATGATGACAATGATGATAGGTGTTAGTAATAATAACAATTTTAACTTCATATCTGAATTCTCCACTCCAGGGCAAGAATGCCATCATCCGGCGGATGAACCGGATGTCGGTGAACCGGAAGACCGATGCCAAGCAGCGTCTGGAGGAAGCTATCTTGGGTACTACCAGCGCTAGGAGTGAGATGATACAGAGACACAGCCGACAGGGCTCAACAGATAGGCTTGGTATGTCTGTTATCCTATTCAGTGTTGAATATGTGCTCATCATAGGGGTGTTCTTACTCTGTTCTTGTGATGGGGACAGACTCTGTGTATTTCTTTATTATAATTTCATTTTTCCCCTGTTTTTCTAATTGTTTTTTTTAAATATATTAATTTTATTTATTTATTTTTTATTTTATTTTTTTTATTATTATTATTTTTTTTTTTTTTGTGGGGGGGGGGGGGGGGGGGTAGGGGGTAGGGGCATGTGCTCCCCATAGCAATGCTACTGTGTAGTGGTCAGAGCCCTGTTTTTCCAAAAAATCTGCCCTGGTTTCAAGTGCGGTCCCAGACATAGATAATCATAATTGACTGTGAGAACTAAACAACCAACCAACCAACTAACCAACCAAGCATACCATCTTTTTGGACTTTCCCTATATTGTATCTATTGTCTCTAAATAATTATTAATCGATTAAACATGTCTGTAAAAACTAAACAACCGAGCACCAACCATACCATCTTTTTTAACTCAGCTATATTTTCTCTAATATCTCTAGGTGATCGTGCATTTGCTCCTACCGTGGGCCAGGGTGAGAAGCTGCGATGGCGGAAAGACGTCACCCACTGGAGGCAAACTGCAGACACTCTTGAACTCATTAAAACCATCCTTTTAGTCTCTCCCTATTTTGTCTTTATTGTCTCTAGTGTTTCTATGATTTTTTTTGTCTCTATTATCTCAATCATCAGGTGATCGTGCATTTGCTCCTACCGTTGGTCAGGGGGAGAAGCTGCGATGGCGGAAAGACCTCACCCACTGGAGGCAGAATGCAGACTCTCTTGACAGGTACCTTTATATTTTCACATCGACACCACATTTTAGCGCTGTAGGGGAAAGGATAAAACCATTTGTAACCAAGCATCTTTGGTCCAAAATTTAATTTAATAATAATAAGAATAATACAAACATTTATATAGCGCAGCTACTATAAATATATACTCTACTGCGCTTAAATAATTATTTAATTATTATTTGATTTGTAGGTTTCAGCTAACAACTCTTGTTCACATCAAATAATAAATAGTTCAGGGGGGGGGGGGGGAGCCATTGTATGCACTATATGTATTTTTTTTTTGCTTTTGCATTATTTGGGTCAAATTATTTTGGTGCATGGTTCCCTCATGCCAGCCCCCATTGCTATGCCACTTTTAATACAGTTGAAATATGTGTATAGCAGTGCCGGCCTCGGACTCGAAGGTCGCGGACTCGATGACTCGTGCCGAGTCCAGCTCGAGGCCGGTCAATGTTTGACTGAATGTTTGTCTGTATGAAGTGATTCCTTTTAATCACTTGATTGAGTGATAGATCAATTGCCTTTGGTAAAGAAAAGGAATAAATGTAAAGTGAAAAAAAGTTGGACTCGGATGGTCTAGACTCGGATTCGGTGGACTCGGCTACAACACTGGTGTATAGTGATCACTAAAGGGAAACAAGAAAAGTGGCCCTCTATAGGTGACCTATATACAGATGGATATTTATTTTCACTGTAGGGGATCAATTTTGCTCGTCACTATAGACAAGTTGGCTGCTATAGATAAATACTGGTTTAACTGTATATACATGTACATGAACAAAAAAAACAAGCTAATCTTCTATATGGGTAGTTAAATTTTTTATAATGGATATTTGTTGACAATTTATATTTTGAGTTTCTTTTATGGTGTTTGTACCCATGTAGACCCAGGGCTGAGATAGAACATGATGCTTCCCTTGAATCCCTGTTAGCTGCAGAAGTCTCCTTCACTGTCCTTGACGCCGTGGAACTTCTAGTCCAGGTAATACCCTATTTGCTGGTGTATTGATAGATAGATGGACACATGTGCGGTTAATACACCGGCAAATACAGTATATTATATTGCATCATTTAGAAAGTGCATTTATCATGAATAATGTTAAAATTGTACTAGGCTAGTTTGAGTGCACTGCATAACACTGAGGAGCCAATGTGTATTCCACAGTGTGCGCAAGGCATTCGTGAGATGGCACCGCGCATCTAATTTATAAATCTGAACCACCTTTAACCTGTTCCCTACTAGATATTTCATTCCACATACAGTTAACACAGGGCCCAAAAGGTTCAGGTAGTCTTTGAATGGAATAAATTGACGAAAATATTCTGAATTGAATAAATTCTCTTGGGCCTTAATGTTTATCCTTCAGATACTTTTAGGTGTTTAAAAAAAATAAAATAAAACCACCAACTATTTACTTTTTGTGTTATTGCTTATTATTCAGTTGTAGACCGGCATAGTTGGTAGATAATATTTAATGTAATATTTAATCTTTGTACGCAAAGAATAATTCAAAGAGGAAATCTATGGAACACCACATAAAAATGCCTTCCTGGGGGGTGTTTCACAGAGATCCTAAGTTGATCTTAGCACTAAGATGGTCTTAAATATTATGGAAAGCCATTAGTGTCTTGAAACAGTTTTGTAAAAGTTATGTTGAAATGCATAAAATGTTGATTCAAATCATACATATTTTCTAATTATCAAAGAGATTTCATGAATTTTATGTGAAGATTATGAATCTCTTTGATAATTAGAAAATATATATGATTTGAATCAACATTTTATGCATTTCAACATAACTTGTATAAAACTGTTTCAAGACACTAATGGCTTTCCATAATATTTAAGACCATCTTAGTGCTAAGATCAACTTAGGATCTCTGTGAGACACCCTCCAGGAAGGAGCAATGACCACCACATTTCAAAGAAAACATTTCTATGTGGTGAACTGTAAATTTCCTCTTCAAGGATGTAGTATTTATTTCATATTATTGATTCTCTGTTATTTTTTTCTTTGTGTCATTTTGTCTGATTACAGACGGTATCCCAAACAGATCATCTACAGGGCTGTCTATCTGGTATCATGACAGTTCTGCTCCATGCCCTAGCCTGCAACCAAAGCACCACTGTCATGGAAAGCATCTTGGCAACACAGAGGTCTCTGGTCTTCAAGGTTAGTTTATTTGCATGTATATGTGTGAGTGTTTGTCTGTCTGTCTGTCTGTATGACTGGCTGTATTATCATGACTACTGACATGACAGGACTACTACATGTTTACTGCATCACTGTAGCTCCTGTATTAGCAGTGTCATGATCTTAGTCTTATCAAATCAAATCAAATCAAATATTACTACTTAATTGAATCAAATAATGATGAAATCATCTGTATCCTTTCCCCCAGTACCCAGAGATCTTGTTTGAGGAAGAGACCGAGCAGTGTGCAGACCTGTGCATGCGTCTACTGCATCACTGTAGCTCCTGTATCGGCATTGTCATAATCTTAATCTTATCAAGTCAAATCAAATTGAATATGACTACTGAATTGAATCAAATAATCATGAAATCTTCTAAATGTATATCTTTTATTGCAGTACCCAGAGCTCTTGTTTGAGGAAGAGACTGAACAGTGTGCAGACCTGTGCATGCGTCTACTGCATCACTGTAGCTCCTGTATCAGCAGTGTGCGGTCCCACGCCAGTGCATCCCTCTACTTACTCATGAGACAGAACTTCGAGATTGGAAACGTGAGTTAACAGTTAAGCTTTGTTTAAAAATATGAAAATTAGCAAAAAAAATAGACCTCTGGGATTGCTAGACCGATGCTCTAACTGTAAAGTCACAAGGCCTGATTAATTGTGGTCCTTCCTAGAAACCCTTGTGGCTCAATAGCTAGCACTGGTCTAGTAATCCAGAGATCTCTGGATCGAAGCCCAGTTTTTCTTTGCTCATTTTATGCTCCATTATTTGATTTATTTCTTGTCAGTTTTGTCTTAGTTTGAATATAAAAGCTTTATTTTCAACTGTTCTTTGATCATCTCTAAAAAATAGATAAGATGAGGTTGTTACAGCTTTGTCCCACTTTGTTCTTAGGTGTGTAGTTGTTAGGCAGATCGACTATGTGAATGCTTGGTAATGCATTATTGTTTCAGTCTGAGATATAATATATAATATATTTGGTCTTCTGCTTCTTTGAAGCAGAGAAGATATATTTGGTGAAATGTTGAATACTGGTTCGGGTTATTGGTTAAAAAGGGTGGAAAAATCAATCATTTACTTCATGATACAGACCAATTATTATTATCTGTAACATATTTCCGATTCTCGCTTCAATCTTCCTCTGCAGAACTTTGCCCGGGTGAAGATGCAGGTCACCATGTCGCTGTCCTCCCTGGTCGGCACGGAAACCAACTTCAACGAGGAGTACCTGCGTCGCTCGCTGAAGACCATCCTGACGTATGCGGAGGACGACACCGAGCTCAAGCAGACCACCTTCCCTGAACAAGTGAGTTGACCAGTGTTAATGAAAGTCATGCATGAGGATGCTACACCGCGGGTCGCCATTTTGAACTAGGCTAGTTTGCGGACGCTGCATAACACTGAGCCAACGTGTGTTATGAACTGTGCGCAAGACGTTGGCAAGATGGCACCCCATGTCTGATTAATGAATCCGAACATTCTTTAACCTTCATATTACAACGTAAGAATAGTGTCATTAAGATGATGTACATATCGTGGGCAATTTTGACAACAGATGTATGCAGAAGGCGACACCGAACTTTCACTGAACAAGTGAGTTGGAGTTAACCTTATTAGTACAACATTAATATAGTTTCATTTAGATGATGGAGGCATTATGTTTTGGGGATGTCTGTCTATCCGTTAATTCCGTCCATCCATCTCGTTTTAGACTATCTTGAAAACATGTTGACAGATCAATTTCAAACTTGGTATTGGTATACATATTAGGGTTACAATGATCTGATTAGATTTGGGGGTCATGGGGTCAAACATCACAGGGTCATTATATATACAAAAATACCCTGTAATTGCGATATCTTGAGTACCAGTTGACAAATTACCTTACCATCAAACTTGAATCCCAAAAAATTTAATTCAACACTTGATATATAAATCTGGCAATGGCGGAGGCATCCCTTTCATCCGCGGACACTCTAATTTTGTAACTGTTCCGTTTTTGTTGTAGGTGCGAGAGTTGGTGTTCAACCTGCACATGATCCTGTCTGACACAGTGAAGATGAAGGAGTTCAAGCAGGACCCAGAGATGCTGGTGGACCTCATGTACCGCATCGCAAAGGGGTGAGCTTACCATCTTGATATTTTATCTTTGAGTTGATGTTTCCTATTAATATTGTCAAATTTGTGTAGAGTGTCATAGCTTTAACATAGCGATTCGATGTGTTCATGAAATTGAATTAAATTTGTAGTTGATTGTTTGACCCTTTATGTACTTTAACGGGCATAAGGCTGTATGTGTGTAGGGACTTTATGTTATGCGCTTTATGAAATATTGTCACTATTATTGTTGTCCCGAATTCTCATCAGTGGCACAACTTTAGTCCAGGCTAAGAGGACAGAATGTCGCACTACAGCCGCTTCACCGAGCTCATGGTTCAAAATACTATACATGTATTTTATGCACTTTATGAAACATTTTCATAATTATAATTATCATCGTCATCATTAGGTACCAGAATTCCCCCGACCTGCGACTGACATGGCTGCAGAACATGGCTGGCAAGCACACTGAACATGGCCGCTTCACAGAGGCCGCCGAGTGCCTCGTCCACTCTGCTGCCCTCGTTGCTGAGTACCTGCACATGTTGGAGGACAGGCAGTACCTGCCAGTAGGGTGTGTCAAGTTTGAGGTATGTACAGATAATTTGAGTATATTAGATTAAATATTTCAAGTGAAATTTGAATCAGTTACTGAAGAGCCTGACCAGGCGAAACAGCCTGTATAACTGAGGTTTATCCTAAACCTGCATTACTTGTATACAGCTCCTGCTTACACAAGCAGTTCAGCACTTTAAGATTAGTTGCAGTATACTACCACTATACCTCCTATTTGATTAAAAAAACAAAGTTTCACCTCTCTTGTTCACCCATTCACTTCGAGGAGTTCTGGAATCCCATTGATATTGTACACAGCTTTCCAGGTTCCAGTAGGCAAGGGGTATAAGGGGGATTTATTTGATGATTGTGATGAGTGAGTTGTTTTATGAGCCTCTAAATTGCTCCAAACTACTAACAAGTGTCGTATTGAATCGCTTGAATCACTTATCAAAAGATAGCATTAACCTGACCCCTTTGAGATTGTGAAATCTCCATTGACTTTGTACATAGCCCTCCTGTAGGAAAGGGGTTTTATATTATCATGCATGGGGATGCTACTCCGCTGATGGCCATTTCGAAACGAGGCTAATTTGTGCGCACTGTGTCCATTGCATTCACAAGATGGCAACCCGCATCTGATTTACAAATCTTAATCACCTTTAGCATCATCTTAAGAATTATAGCAATAAATAAGACAGTGTTATTTAAAGATAAATAGGCGCTCTATATATTGAACTTTGTGTTATTATTATTATACATTATGAGGATTATTGTATACTTCACTGACTATATATAGATCAAGTATGTATGTTTATATATCATGTACGTTTTATGATGGCATGTGCACATCTTGAATTTCCAGTTTTGGACAATAAATGAATTAATCTAATCTTCTAATCTTTGTGCTTCCTCCTTGTCCCAACCCTTGCAGAGAATCACACCTAATGTTCTTGAAGAGAGCGCAGTGTCGGATGATGTCGTCTCCCCAGATGAGGAAGGCATCTGCACCGGGAAGTACTTCACTGAAAACGGGTTGGTGGGACTACTGGAACATGCGGCAGTGTCATTCAATCAGGTACATTTTAACACTGTATCTAATTATTTGTTTTCCTTGATTGTATGGCAGGCTGGATTGTTTGAAAGGAATAAATAAAATTAAATCAATTGTATATGTATCTAATTATTTGTTTTCCTTCATTGTATTGCAGGCTGGATTGTTTGAAAGGAATAAATTAAATTAAATCAATTGTATATGTATCTAATCATTTGTTTTCCTTCATTGTATGGCAGGCTGGATTGTTTGAAAGGAATAAATAAAATTGAATAAATTGTATATATATCTAATTATTTGTTTTCCTTCATTGTATGGCAGGCTGGATTGTTTGAAGCGATGAACGAGGTATACAAGATCCTGATTCCCATCCACGAGGCCAACAGGGAATTCAAGCGGCTTGCCATAGTCCACGGCAAACTCAAGGATGCCTTTGACAAGATCGCTACACTGGTATGTTTTAATAATAATGTTTTTCAGAATGTTAAAATCATGACTCGGATTTCGAAAATACTAAAAAGAAATGTGTAGTGTAATCGTCTATCATGTCTTTAACCACTTGACTACGAGAGCCTGGTGGGTTGTGTACAAAGTCTATGGGGATTTCAGAAACCTGAAGGGAACAGGTTATATTAGGATGTATCTGTCTTTAAGTATCTTTCTAATTATCATTTACTTCAGTGTAAGATTTGCACCTTGTATTTATTAGTAGTTATCAATTCAGAATGCTGTTTTTTATACCGAAGTATGAACTTTTTTCCGTTTAAACCCATTTTGTTTGTGCAGGGATCGAAGCGTCTTTTTGGGACATACTTTCGTGTCGGTTTCTACGGCTCCAAGTTTGGTGACCTAAACGGTGAGGAGTATGTGTACAAGGAACCAGCCATCACCAAGCTGCCAGAGATAGCACAAAGGCTTGAGGTAAGACTAAACCCCCACAGCACACTGCACACCAACCCGACCAGTCGTATGACTCTGGAGGTAGCCAAGTTGTATGACCAGTCGCCCGGCTAACCGTGCACTACACAATCACGCCACTAACATATGTCATTGGTGCATGCCCACTTGCTTTGTGCATATCAATTATAGCATACCTGGCGTGCAGACAAGCTAGGCTGAAGACGTACGTCCAATCTAATTGCGAATGCTGTTTTATGATTGGTTGAAAGTTATGATCAAAGCCACGGCCGGTCGTGAAGATTTAACATGTCAAATCCTCACGACTAGCTCTGAGATTCAGTCGTACGAGTAAAACTTAGCAGGTATGTGACGTCACATTACTAGTCCCAGAGTTGCACGACTGCTGAATCGTGGCAAAATTGGACAGTGTGGGGTGGGCCTAACAATCATGTTTTGTAAAAAAAAAAAAATGCTTGGTGGCATTTATTGTTATATGTCTGATCAACATGTTTATTATGTAGCAAACCTTTTCTACTTTATATGGTGTTGTAATCATGTGATTTTTACTGACCAGGAGGGTGTTTCACAAAGATCCTAAGTTGATCTTAGCACTAAGATGGTCTTAAATATTATGGAAAGCCATTAGTGTCTTGAAACATTTTTGTAAAAGTTATGTTGAAATGCATAAAATGTTGATTCAAATCATATATATTTTCTAATTATCAAAGAGATTTCATGAATTTTATGTGAAGATTATGAATCTCTTTGATAATTAGAAAATATGTATGATTTGAATCAACATTTTATGCATTTCAACATAACTTTTATAAAACTGTTTCAAGACACTAATGGCTTTCCATAATATTTAAGACCATCTTAGTGCTAAGATCAACTTAGGATCTTTGTGAAACACCCCCCTGGGCTTGCAAATATATTTGCCAGTGTCCTTGGCTATAAAATTCCTTTTGTTATAGCAGAATTTGCTCAATTAAATGATACTTTTAAAATGTAATAGGTAGTACAGTAGAGAAGTGAAGAAAAGCATACAAGCAGGTTGGAGTTTTGTAATGATTTTCTATTACAATCATTATTTTTGAAGAATTTTACTCATTTGTTGAACAAGAAAATGTTCTTCTATTTCCTTACAAGACCATAACTTCCTTTCTTTCAAAAATTCTACCTGGATCGTTTGGGTGAGGAGTCACTTCAGATCATTAAGGATTCCAATATGGTGGACAAGTCCAAACTTATTAATGATGATTATGCAGTAGAATTTACTTTCACATATGTGACCGGCTCTGTCACTTTGGTTAATTCATCGGGAATATCAAAATTTAGATTTTTAGTGTTTTGAATTCTCTAGGATTTCAGCTTTAAAATGATATACAACTTGATAAGTATGAATTTCTTGAAGGCTAGAAAAACGCAAATTAATAACATGGATCAGAGCCCCGTGATATGTCAAACAACGGAGAAAATCGCTTCTAAAGTTTTGCATCCATTCAGAAAAGCATTCTCACACACCGAGCGAGAAGTTGAACGGTTCGCTTTCACCTTTCCGCTTTTCGTAATCGATCAGCAAACGAAATAATGCATGCGCAGTCATACTGTTATTCATCGGCCAATCAGCAATGCTTTTGCCGGTATTACGTAATTGTACAAAGCCTCAGCCCTAAGTCTCAGTTGATCGGCAAACTAGCCCATGTGCTGCCCTTTGATGTGCATGTATTACAACCGCGGTGTATTATGCATATCCACCATACCGCCGCTGTACCACTGGTAGACAAAAGAAAAGCGCAGTTTGATACCGTATGATATGGTATGCTGCACACGCACACTGCACACTTGCGGCATGCCCAGCGCGATTCAATGCGGTACCCACAGAATTATAAACAAACCAACTACTCGTTTACTATACAGTAAGTTAAATGCCGCGAACGCTTCCCGGAAATGTACAACACACGGACAATACAACTCTATTCAGGTTAGTCTGACCAATCACTGTACAGCTACAGTGCTTTCTTCGTGCAGCTCGCCGCGGCGGTACGGTCGAATCGCACACACATAGCTGGCGCGGATTTACTGAGTTTCTGGTCGAAACCAAAATGAAGGTTGCTTAGAAAAATCATTATTTACGGCATAAAAAATTTGATTAAGGACCTGAAATTTTCAGAGAATGTAGATGAAACATGTAAGTATTAAATCCCATAAAGTTACAAATTTCAGCCAAAGACAATATTTTATGATTTTGAGGCTCTAAGTACTAAAGACCCATCCCGACTTTACACCCATTCTCTGGGAGCCGGTCTCATATATCAAGGTGTTCATTATCTAGTCAAGCTATTGTTCTGTTTTCTGTGATGCCATGTTTTCTTTCATCTTTTTTTTTTTACCCTTTGAGCCCCCCCCCCCCCCCCCCTTCTCCCATTCTTGAAGGTCCACAAAAGCCCAGTCTTTTTAGGGTTAAGGTCAACTTTGAAATATCTTCTTTCATTTACAAAATGTTTCTCTAGAAATTCTACTCGGACCGCTTCGGTGAGGGCTTGCTACAGATCTACAAGGACTCCAACACCGTGGACAAGTCCAAGCTGGACCCTTTGATAGCATTCATTCAGATCACCTACGTAGAACCGTACTTTGACTACTACGAGATTCTACAGAGACCCACTCTCTTCACCAGGAATTACAACATCAGTAAGAATAATCTTAGTTGTATGTCTCAAAAGTAGTTATCAATATTATAAAATATTGAAATTAAACAAATAAAAATTTGCTTTCCTGAAGCTCATTTTACAAATGTATGTTGTGGCCCAAGGCCAGAAGCCAGTGCGAATTTAAAGCCTTGTTTCAATATGATCCTCAAACTTTGTCGAATTCAACCAAAATCACTTGGAATTGGTACACTCTTGTACCTTGTTTCTAGACGACATAAGGATTCACATTTTCTCTCGTAGTTTAACAGAAATTAGTTGCCCGATGGCGCAACCAAAACTTCACCATTTATTCAACCAACTTCTTGCCCGATATCAGTTTTTACTTGCCCCGGGCAATCGGGCAAGTGCTAGTGTTATCGCGTTACTTTAATGTTAGACCCTGTTGCTTGTTTTTGTTACAGAGCGGTTCATGTTTGCGACCCCGTTCACCAAGGAGGGCCGCGCCCATGGTGAGCTGAAGGACCAGTGCAAGAGAAAGACCATCCTCACCACCTCTCACTCCTTCCCCTACATCAAGACCAGGGTCAACATCGTACAGAAAGAAGAGGTCAGTACATAAATGTGACCCGCTATAGCAAAACCTGGCTCTTGTCGGTAAAAATCAAAATGTAGATTTTCATACCATTACAAAGGCCTCATCACAAGCTTTCATTTGATGCTTTGTTCTAACTAATTGGGTAATAATTGGCGAAGATATGATTGTTTCAATTTTACGGCATTGCTGCCCTCTGGAACGGAAACCAGCTTGTCACCTCAGCCCTTGACAAGGCGGAAGCCCTTAGCAACCAGTACAAATCTGTCTTCACTAAAGAGAAACGCCATACCTCATCTAGTCTACCCAAGTTGAATGGTAACAAATTACCAAATGTACCAGACCTCATAGTCCATGCAGACGGGGTATTGAAGCTTCTTAGTCAGCTCTCTCCTCACAAGGCTCCTGGACCGGATGGTATTCACCCATTTGTCCTCAAGAATTGTGCATCGGAAATTGCTCCAGTGCTGACACGGTTATTTAATCAGAGTATTTCATCAGGGAAGCTCCCAGCTGCATGGACTAGTGCAAATGTTACTGCTGTATTCAAGAAAGGAAGCCGCACAGATCCTGCTAATTACCGGCCTGTATCGTTGACATCGGTCTGCTGCAAGGTCCTGGAACATGTAATATACAGTCATGTCATTAATCATATTGACAAGTTCAACGCCTTAAGCAATGCTCAACATGGATTTAGGGCCAGACGATCCTGTGAGACTCAATTGCTCACCACCGTTCATCGAATCTGGGAGGCAAATGAACACACCAACCAGGTAGACGCAGTGATCCTGGACTTTGCTAAAGCTTTCGACACAGTCCCACATCGCCGATTACTCCACAAACTCAGCCAATACGGTATTAACGGATCACTCCACCAATGGATTTCCTCATTTCTCACTAAAAGACAACAGACTGTTGTTATCCAAGGAACATCATCCAAACCAGCAGAGGTTCTATCAGGAGTGCCTCAGGGCACAGTTCTCGGCCCACTTCTTTTCTTGATGTACGTTAACGACCTTCCGGACGGAATTAAATGCAGAGTCAGCTTGTTTGCAGACGACTGTGTGGTCTTCAATCCCATATCCTCATCGGATGACTGTGGAACTCTCCAAACGGACCTGAAGATCCTCGAGAAGTGGTCATCTAAATGGCTTATGTCATTCAAACCTGACAAGTGTAGCGTACTACGATTCACTCGACGTAAAACCACAATAGATTTCTCATACAAGCTTTCAGGGCACACGCTTCAAGGCTCCAACAATCATAAATACCTAGGAATCACCCTGTCTTCGGACTTAAAATGGAATACCCAAGTCGACAAAGCAGTCTCCAAAGCCAATGGAATGATTGGATTTCTTCGGCGTAATCTAGGAGCTGCCCCACAGAAATTGAAGGTCCAGGCCTACAAGAGTTTGGTTCTCCCCCACATCGAGTACTGTAGCACTGTCTGGGATCCTCATACAAAGAACAACATACAGAAGTTGGAGGCTGTCCAGAGACGAGCTGCTAGGTTCATCCTTAACGATTACAACCGTGAGAGCTCAGTTACAGCGATGCTGAAGTCCCTGGATTTCCCACTACTCCAGGACAGAAGGCGTGCAAACAGACTCGTCATGATGCACAAGATCATCCATAATAACGTAGATCTACCTTTGGAGGGCCATCTCTGTTTCAACAAACGAGACCAAAACGCTACATCAACGCGGAACCACAACCCACTCTCACTAAGTGTACCATTCTCAAGAACCAACTGCTTCCAGAAGACATTTTTTCCAAACACGGCACGTGACTGGAACACATTACCCTACTCATTGATATCAATTAAAGACTCCAAGACTTTTAAACATAAATTAAACAACAGCAAGCTTGATTGAAGCGGTCTCCTCCAGTTGACCTCTATCACACCTCAGTTGAGTGATGTTCCTATAGGAGCTTATCAACAGATCCAACCGTGAAACCGTGAAACAATCATAGGTCTTTTACACACATTGTGTGAACTTAAAAATGCCCATTTCTTCAAAACATGAATTACCGACAATTGCCAGGTTTTGCTATAGCCGGTCACAAATACTAACCATATTTGGCTTACTCACTGTTGAAGGGAGACTTTCCCGATGTTTCCCATTAACACTTTGAGTGCCAGGGATTTCAATGCTCTATGGCATTTGTGTGTATTGTAACTCGCAAAAGCGGAGCTTGGCACTCAAGGAGTTAACATAAAGACTTGGGTCAACATCGTACAGACAGAAGAGGTCAGTATATAAATAATATCAATAATCCTTGAAGTCTTGGTTGATCAGTGTTCAAGGAAACCCATCCTGACCAAATCTCACTCCATTCCCTAACAAGACCAGGGCCCTGTTGCAGAAAGAGATGCAATCAATTGTAAAGTTGCAATTAATTGTAAGTCCGATCATGTGACTAAATGCGCATATCTGATTGGTTGAAATGCGCAAATGTTCTAAATTGCAATTAATTGCAACTTTACAATCGATTGTATCTTTTTCTGCAACGGGGCCCAGGGGTCAACATTTTACAGAAAGAAGAAGTTATTATACAAATTTACATATATTAATTGGGCAACTCCAGCGTCACGGACATTACAGACAGACATTACTTTCATGAATTTCCAATGCAACTACTAATTCATACCTCTACCTAATGTCTAACTTTTATTTTGATTACAAAGCAATAGCCTGGTTAAGTATGCAAAAAAAGTTTCAGAACATTTATCCGATTTGTTACTGAGTAATTCTGCAAAATGTGCGCCGTCACGGACATTACATTTTTTGGACATGACTTTTTGCATCCATGTACATCTTTGCAAAAGTCTGTGAGTTCTGAGACCTCACAAAGGTGATTTAGGTATTCAATTATAGACCAGGCAATGATGAATTGAATCCATGTTGGATTTTGCGAAACGGGCCAGGTATATGTGACCTTACACCACAAAACGACCAATAAGTCGGGAAAACTAATTATGCTTATTTTCATATAATATTAAAATAGAAGTCATTACCTTTAAAATGGTAAATAATTTGTCATATTTTTAATAAGTATACCCTCTCAAAATGAACGCCAACGATTTGGAATATGGCTGAAGCATTTTTAAAATAAGGGAGAAACGGGCCACTTAAAAGATCAGTGTCAATTCAAATGCTGTAATAAGATCACATTTATTAGATGAAAAATAATATTTAAACATGATTTCCGACACTCAAAATTTCACAGAAGGTAGATTGAGATATGCTTATTCAGGAAATACGAAAATCCTAAATTTCATATTTTGAACAAAATGTTACTATTTTAGCTAATAAAAGAGAAACTACCACAGCGACATAACGGTCGTTTTGTGGTGTAAGGTCACATATGTGATCTAGACAACAAAACGTTGCGTCACGGACATTACATTTTCAGCGTCACGGACATTACAGTTTGTCCGTAGGATTTGATTAATTGAAAAATATACTTTAGAGCACTCAAAAGACTGGAATTTTAATCTGAAAAGGTACTTTGATTATCAGTCATCAAATTTGGTGCCTTAAATAATAAAAATACAAGAAAATTTGGAAAATATAAGGATTTTCCTGAAATTTGCACAGGGTAGTCCCATGTGTGGAGTTTCATGTATGGTTTCCGTTTCTCCTATAAGGAGACACCCGAGAATAAAACAAATCATGTGAACTGAAAGATATAATCATAGGATCATGTTGTATGAAAAAAATAATCCAGACAAAATCAATAGGATTTGAAATAGAGCCAATTGTTTTTTTGAGTTCATGTCCACTTTTTCGTGGAATTGCCCAATTGTTAAAATCACATTAACCTTTTATATAAGACCTTTGTGCTGTAAATATTATAGTTACATAAACATTTCACAGTGTTAAGAGCTTTAATTATCCTTCGATCCACAGATTGTTCTTTCTCCAGTTGAGGTGGCCATCGAGGATATCTAGAAGAAGACGAAGCAACTTGAGGAGGCCACCTGGCAGGAACTGCCTAATGCCAAGATACTCTGTAAACAATCTTAGCACAATGTGATAGAAAGGCCATGATATAACTTAAATAATAATTACCCCCTTTCCTTTGATCCATAGATTGTTCTCCAGTTGATGTGGCCATTGCATATATTCTGAATCAGTACATCCAAATATACCATCAACTCCTCCCCCTAGGTAACTGAACAGATTTGTTTGCTTTGAATATTATAGGTAAATAAAGATTCACTTTAATTTTTCTTTGATTCACAGATTGTTCTGTCCCCAGTTGAAGTGGCCATCGAGGATATCCAGAAGAAGACAAAACAACTTGCGGAAGCTACGTGGCAGGAACCACCTGACCCAAAGATGCTGCAGATGGTGTTGCAAGGGTGCATCGGAACCACTGTCAACCAGGTATGTTGCAACTTGTCCACTGAGCCTTGCAGAACCTTATGGTGTCATACAGGGATTGCTTAAAGGGGTAGTTCAGTTTTGCACATCACAATTTTTTGTGAGGTAATGAAAAACTGAGTGTCGAATTTGAGAGAACATGCAATTTTAATGGCAGAATAAACTTTATTTGGTCAAAATCGACCCAGAAACGGCTGAAATATCAATAAATATATCTGATCTTATAATTATTTGGGGCCCAAATAATTAGATGATTTTTTCAAAAAATTTTAAAAATGCTTGCACTTATTTAAAAATTTTCAAAAGCGTTTTTTAAATAGTTGTTGATGATCTCTCTATTTAATCATTATTTCAATAAAATTCCAGCATTTCCTTCCCCTTTAAATCCTTATTATCATTAGTTATTAGGTACATTTCAAACCCACACAATTATCTTGTGCACCATCTCAACTCTCTCTGGGAGCTAGCCCAAGCTGCTCTACAAGGGCACTACAGCCTAAGTAACACCCGACCAAGTACCAATGTATACTCCTCAGTAGAGAGCAGCAATATGGATTAAATGCCTTGCTAAAGGACATAAATGACGGGGCATCGATTGTTTCCAACTCGGGTCACATGGTTTGAAGTCGAGAGCTTTGTTGATCGAGTCAAAACACCTCCACTAATATTATACTCATATCGTTTGTTCCTTATTCCTCAGGGACCAATGGAAGTGGCCCAAGTGTTCCTGGATCTGGAGAAGCCCCTGGACAAGCATCGCAACACACTCAGGCTCTGCCTCAAAGACCTACAACAAAGGTACGTCACATCATATAATCATAGTACAGTGGAACCTCGTTATAACGAGGTCAGATATAACAAAACCCTCTTATAACAAGGTAATTTTGCTGGTCCCAGCTCTTTATATTTCTTTGTTTTTTTACCCTGATATACTGAGAAACCTGATATAACAAGGTAATTTTCATGGTCTTAACCCTATGCTAACTGGGGGGGGGGTCAATTTGACCCCCCCTCGACTTTTTGCGCGATCATTCCCCAATGCGCTCTGATATTGCCGCGCGACTTCATGAGTTTTTTCATTGAAGTCTTGCGCAACTTTTGAGACCAAATTTGCGACGACCGGGTACTCTGTTCTAAAGTCACATGACCTTTTGTAAGTGAGCGTCGGCCCAAAAATCGCTAAATTTTGTGATTTGTGTACAAATCCTATGGAAATTGGTTTTTCCTATAATAGACAAATCCTTCATTATTTTTCATTCTAATCACTGCAATCATTTAATTTTGGGTTAAAAATACTTGGATAATGGTCAATAATTTATTCCATTGAAAAAAACAATAAAAAACATAAGTCGAAAAAACAGAGAAATACATAAGAAATTCAAAAAACAAAGAAATACATAAAGAAAATTTTGGCTATCGCAATTTTTAATTTTGAAAACGTGTCAATTAAGTCATATAGTATATTTATGCACAAAATTTGCATATTCTGAGCAACATTTAGTGATTTACAGACAAAAAGAGAATTTCTGCATAAATTAGCGTACTTCGGTAATTAATATGCGCATAATTTGCATATTTAACATTGGATCGTTTAAACGAAAACATGAACGCGTCGCTAATACTTCAATGTACCTCCATGCAAAATTTCGCGTGAATCGGACAATCGGTCTTCGAGATCTTAGGGGGGGGTCAAATTGACCCCCCCCCCAGTAAAAACCTGGTCTGAAATAGCCCAGTTATAATAGGGTTAAGGACCTCATTATAACAAGGTTCTACTGTATATACCACATAATATTATTATGTCCCTTGCATGGTGGTTTAGCCGTTAGAGTGTCTGCCTCATGCAGGTGAGGTCCCTAATAATTCAGATATTTGGTTTATCCAAATACCTTTCTGGTTGAATATTTGGATAGCAAAAAAGGTATTCGTCCCAGGCTTACTGAGCATTTATATGAACACACAGAGTTACAGAGGACTAGCTTCCTATTTATGTCACCACATATAGTAGATGTGTGGCCTAGGGTGACAGAATTGGAGATAGGTGCCGCCTCATGTGCCATATTGGCCCAGGATGGACTTTTATTTTTAACTAATATTAATTGATATTATAGTTGTTCTTTAATGTTTAGACTCTTTACTGTTTGACTTGTTTTTTTTTTCAGGTCACTTAATTACAATTTTGATTCTTGTTTCTTGTTTCCTTGATTCCGTAATTTCTGTAGATGTGGGGACGCACTGCGCAAGAACAAAGGCTACATCACTCCGGACCAGCGCGAATACCAGCGGGAACTGGAGCGCAACTACCACCGCTTCACCGATCGCCTCTTGCCGCTGATCGTTAAGCCAGACCAGCTCATGGGAACGATCAAGCGGGCCGGAGGCAGGCGGAATATGTCGCAGATTCCAAAGAGCGCGTCCAGCAACAGCATACGGAACAGCGAGACTCTGTAAAGCCCGGAAAGGATAGACAGCAAAGATAGTCTTCCTATAAAGCAGGTGGTCTATATTTACTTACGAACTGCTTTCTCGTGAGTCAAGATTGCTGGTCTTTATAAGCAGGTTGCTAGAGCACATTCAAGTCAACCTTTATTGAAAGGTTTTAGTGGCAGGCGAGACATGTCAGTCACAGATAATTAACTCCTTGCCTTTCGGAAGCGTGGTGGCATGTGTACAAAGTCTATGGGGATTTTATAATCTTGAAGGAATGGGTAAAGGGTGCCCCCTACAGCAGCATGCAGAGCAGTGAGTAAATGTCAGAATGGAAAGTAGAACAAATTTGTTAAAATGGTGCTACACAATATTGTTTCTTTTCTTCCAAAGCTGTCAAAAAATTGAAATGTATCAAAATTAAATTAGATGGTCAGAGTAAAATCCTTTCAGAAAACTGCTGAAATATTGAGGAATGTACATTTGAATTTGAAAGCTGCTTTTAGCATTTACTATGGCATTGAAAATCAAATGATGGTCTCGATGATTTGTTTTCCAAGTTATTTTCAACCCTAAGGTTACATACATGTATGATACCCATGATAATGTATACATGTGATTTAAATGTCATATTTAATATTTCTGAAATCAAACATAAGACAACTGCTCAGAAGCGTGTATTAAATAATAAAAAACGAGCAAATAAAAATGGGCTTCCATAGGAATTGAACCAGAGACCTCCAGATTGCTAGACCAGTGCCTCTGACCACTAGGCTAGCAGCTCTTATGATGGCGGGCCTATTCCTCAAAAGCCTTCTCAACGCTCATGATGCAAGTCAAAAGCTATATAAATCTGCCACAAACCCGAAGGATAGCATCTGACTAGCATCTTTAGATAATGCAACAGTTACTGTATTTTGCCAATTCAAGACTGATCCCCCAAATCTATTCCCTGAAACCCTATTCAACACTCATTGCAAGTCAAAAGCTATATAAATCTGCCACAAACCCAAGGGGAAATGGGTGGATGTTGAATGTGTATTATACCAGAATAGAATGCTTATGTGTGTAGTTACGTTTATTTGTTTTATATATTCCATATATTTGCTTCACTAGAAGGAAAGGCTTGAATGTTTAATCAATGCATACCAAGTATGTAATCTTATTTATTTCTATTTACCAGCATGGTTTATTGTATATGTGTATATATCCTGTCCTATCGTTAAGTTTGTGCTAAGAACTATTTTCAGTATTAATAACAAAGCTCATCCCTCCCAAAAAAAAAACAACAACAACAACAACAACACACATTGTTATAATTTGGTTATAGACAAATATATTGTAAGTTCTGGGCCCATTTTCATAAAACCACACTAGCTTAGTTCCATTCTCATTCTATTTTTGATAGAAAGGGCTAGGAATACAACAAGAGATTCTTTACTTAGTTGCCTATAAGTGCTCACCCTGATAACCATAGTTAGTGATTAAGAAAACTGACAATTAAGTTATAAAAAGGGGGAAGTATACATGTAATTCCTTATATCCCTTTGGGTAACTTTTACCAATCACCTTTCCCCCCTCTTTTTCCTAATAAACAGTCCCTCTATCATGTTATTTAGTGACTTGAAATGACAAAAGCATGCCTTGCCAAGTTTTTACAATTATATTATCCACTTACTAGTTATATAAATTCATCTGTCTTCGAGTTTAATTAAAATTTATTTATTGCATCCTACTTAACTTCCATGTACATTATTAGATGAATGTAACCAATAATGTAGGTGTATCGTCATGTTTTGTTCGTTAAAGTATTATAAATTGTAACATTATATAGGGAGAGGAGGCTTATTTGTATTCGCATTTATACAACAAACTAAATTTGAAATAAGAGTATGATTAAGAAATTAGTGGTCTCACATTTAAAACAAAATTAATATAACTATGCATTTTATATATATTTTTGTCACAAAGTGCAATTGTATGCAAGACACTTGTATCGTGTATTGTAAACTTTATATATCGATGTCACATTTAGTAATAAAATATAGCAAAAATATACATTTTGTGCAAAGATCTGTTTTTATATTACACATTCTCACTGCCCAGGAGCTCGTCCGATGAAAGGGTCTTAGCTATGTACATTTTCAGGCGCTGAGGTAGGGTGCAATTACTGTATCTCTGTGTTTCGCACAGAGCGTCAATAGCCAGGTGTTGGAAATTCCAAGTTTTATGGTCTGAATGCGGAGATGATTGCACCCTAGCTCCATGCTTGACAAAGTATATAGCCAAGACCCTTTCATGAAACGAGCCCCAGGGAAAAGTTTTTCAGGATGTCAAATGGAACCTCATTATAAACTCTGTCATAACAAACCCCTCCTAAGACAAGGTAATTTTGTTGGTCCCAGCTCTTTTCTATTGTTTTATTTATACCCGATTTAAAAAAAAGTAAAACATGGTAATTTTGTTGGTCCCAGCTCTTTTCTATTGTTTTATTTATACCCGATTTAAAAAAAAGTAAAATGTAACAAAGTCACACGTTAAAATGAGGTTCTATTTTAATAATGAAAATATGTGTATGCATGATACATGTAGTTGAATGATACAAATTATTGATAATTGTAGTGGTGATTATTCTAATGATAGCGATGACAATGTTGATGATGACGCTGGTGACAATTAGTTATAATACACTCAAAACACACACATGATAAGACACTATATTAATATTTGTATCAGCACAGAACTGATTTGTTTTATTTCCTATAATTGAGGTCAATCATAATCAATTAGAAAAATATATAATTTACTGTCCAACAAAGGATTGATACAAATTTGCGGCAATGATACAACTAGTACTTTAAGGGTACATAAAGTACATAAAAAGTAATCATACAATATTATAATACATGTTAAAATCATTAATGAACGCAGGTATTTTCCCCACTACCCAACAGAAGTATAACTGCCAGTCATGAGGAATTGATGTCTTTTTTTTACATCACTTTTGTTTGTTTGCTACACTCCTACTTTAAAAACCCACATTAATTATAGTTAAAATTTTGCTAGCATTTAAAAACATTTCATTCACAATGGCAGTACTGTTAATTACACAAAAAGATTTAAAACATACTTTGTACTCAAGTACCTCACAATTGCAAACAATTAAACAGAATGTCCTTGCATGGTAGGTAAGGTTTGGAGTTGGTATATATCTGCAACGTGATATGCAACATATGTGACCCGTTATAGCAAAATCCGGCACTTGTCGGTAATTCATGTTTTGAAGAAATGGGCATTTTAAGTTCACACAATGTGTGTAAAAGACCTACGATTGTAAAAATGGAAACAATTATGTCTTCGTCAATTATTGAACAATTAGTTAGAACAAAGCATCAAATTAAAGCTTGCGATGAGGCTTTTTTAATGGTTTGAAAATCTACATTTTGATTTTTACCGACAAGTGCCGGGTTTTGCTATAGCCGGTCACATATATAGACTGCAACATGATATGCAACATCTGTAATCAGATGTTTGTATACATGGTACCTGCATTTATTTGGTTTTCTTTAAAAAAATAATCACCACTGTGATACAAGCCTACTACCAGTATACAAATATAATTGCACCATTTTCACAACTTTACCCATACAATCACTTATAAATTCTTATATACATTTTCGTTTTCATTTTATATACATCAAAATAATGAACTTAGGATTATTTTTTTACAGCATCCATATTCGAAGATCCCTGGGCATGAGTATAAGGTTTACTACAAAAACAGGTTTACACTGTATTTTACTTTATATTAATGAAGGGTTATGAAGTTATGAAGATTTAATATGAACATTTTTTTTTTTTAAATCCAGCCCGAGTATTTTGGGACTAGAACATTTTTACTTGAGAAAAATATTGCCAATTATAGAAATTGGTTGAAAAGTGGCCAAAGATCAAGTTCAGGGCTTGACTGAGAAATATATAGATACATTTGTAATAGTAATAATAACGGTGGCCACTTGTATAGGGAACATTCCGTTTTTCGATGCTCGCGGAACATCATTATTATTGTACCGAAACATCTCTTCATATGAAATATAACTTGAAAATATTTATAATATACTCTATATATGTAGCGCCTAAGTGCTTAACAATGATGGAATGCAATAAAATTATATAAGTACATTGAATCGCTTGGAAGTACCAGTATTAAAACTTTCATACAAAATTTTAAAAGCCTTTACTCATCATATTACAAGCCATTACAAGCCATATTTCGGGGGGGGGGGGGGGGGGGGGTAAAGTACATGCAACATAATAAGGCACTTAGCTTCTATTTCTACATTCAATTATTCATGCTGAATTGTTTACCTGATATAAAATTGTCACATTTTATGAGCATTTGTCATCCATACAACAGGTATTAAATCTCATCTTTGATTCTTCATCATTGGTAAATTATAATCTATATATGACATTATGATGCTTAGGTTTATTCTCTAATTTAGTAAGCATGATTGTCACATTGACTTGCACAAATACAACTCAAGCCAGGTTAAAAAAATACCCTGTACCCAATGGCAAGCTATCTATAGTAAGCTATTCTGTTTTTTTGTTAATGAATTACATACCATATTTCGATGCTTGTGGCGCATTTTTACTTTTACACTCAAAGATGCATACGCGCACATCGAGCAATGGACTTCTACAAACATCATATTATTGCATTATTATTACAATACTGTCGTGTATTATTACAAGACAGTCACATTGTTGGAAGCAGAAAAATCCACATAGATTCTATAACTGGCCATGTAAGAATATTTACCCATCTTAAAGAAACATTATGGCAGGAATTCACAAAGATAGGAGGTATATGTAACCCATATAGATTAAACAAGTGAATACTAGAAATAGTGTTCAAGCAAGATTCAACAATTAAACACAAACAAATATACAAATAATTATACATTTCATTAACAACTTAGTATACAATCTTATACAAAAATAGTACACAAAGTAAAAATCAATTTGGATTGAGTGGTATGTTTTATCAATACTGCTTCAGAAATTATATTGGAATGTAAATAATAATAGGCCATTCAATGATAATGTCCAGTATCCAAAAATACAGTATGTTTTTGTTCAATATCATCCACACAAAACTGTCACCACAATTTGGATAAAACCAAAATGAACCCATTCAAATCATAACTAAAGCAGTATTTGTATCCACCTTGTAAACATGCAAGAAGGGATGAAAGGGTAGTGGTGACCATATCGATGGTGGCTTGATACAGAGACAAGATTTTATCACGAGCTGTGGATTAAAAGCTGGGGTTGTTGCATAAAGAGCTGCGATGAATCGCAGAGTTGCGATTAACCGCAAGTCAGAAAATATGTACTTTGTAGCAAATCAGATTTTGCGCATTTAAAGGTGAATGACAGTAGTGGGAAACGCCCCACCCCCTAAAAATGAAATGTACGCTCTTATTACCAACCATGTGAAAGAATATAGTTTTACTAATATGGGATTATACAAATTTGGCCAAGAAACCGCCTACTAATTGATATATTTGCAAAATTATAAATTGATCTGTTGCGGATAGATATCGCCAACGCGGAATCGCGCATATGCTACGTGCAATTTGACCACGTGCGTTCGCTATACGGGCTTTTCCCCAGCTTGTTGATATCTCCAGTCCAGCGCTAGCGGCGCGAACGGGCGGTGGATTTATTCATTTCACGGGCGGGTATTGGATTTCTTCCGATATTTCTGCATTTAACGCATCGTTAGGTTCAGATTTTACCACACAAGCCCTTTTTAGATACTTATTCAACAATATTGATCAATTATAAAAGTTTTCTGTAACTTTCCCAAAACTGTTATTCATCTTTAAGCGCAATAACTGACTTGCGTTTAATTGCAACTTTGCGATTGATCACAACTCTTCATGCAACACCCCCTGGTGCCGTTTCCTCATGTTCTAGCTGGACTCCTGCATCAGGGTGGACAAGTAAGCGTGAACGTGAGGCCAGATCTTGTCCGTCTCGGTCCCGTGAAACTCATGTAGGAGGCCTTGCAAACTGTACATGTAAATTCATGCAAATGAAAGTTGAAATTATAAAGATCGTAAGATAAAAACTGCTAAAGAAAAGTGCTGGTGTGATGAAATGAGAGTAAGATAGAAGCCTAAGTTGTTGAACCTACCAGAATCTTTGTCAAAATGAGGTAAAATGACCAAGATTATAATAAAGAAATACAGATTAAAGATATAAAAAGGGTGTAAAGATTGTAAGGGTGAATACCCCCCCCCCCCCCCCCCCCCTTGCAAGAATGAAGAGCCCTACAAAGGACAGGTGTTCACTTTGAAAATGAACATTATTTTAGCACCGTTGTTATTTTCATTATTATTGCTGGTTGATAGTAGCTATTATTCTTGTTGTTGTTATTGTTTAAATTTTTATCATTATTTGAATAATTATTATTTTAACTATTATTATTATCATCATGGTATAACTATTATCATTACTATTTTTACAATTATCATTACCATTATCATCAATATCTTCATTTCATCGTCCTCGTCATCATCATCATCATCATCATCACCCTCATCCTCATCCTCATCCTCATCATCACTATCATAATCCTCATCCTCATCATCATCATCACCACCACCACCACTACCGCTAGTGTGTGTGTGTGTGCTTACCTATAATGTTCTAGTACTGGTCTGGTCAGGTCATCATAAGCCTTGAGCCTTTCTCTGACTGTCTCTGGTCGGTCATCGTCCCTCTGAATCAACGGCTCGCCTGTTTCATCATCTTTGAACTGCAAATAAGGGACAACAGCATAATCAAGGTCAAGCATTTAAGAGTCATATTTCACACAATGTTGACATATAAATGCACAAATTAATGAAGATGAATTTCTGTGATCCGATATGTCCAACTAGTGATGTGTGAAAATTAAATTTTGAATGGTTACTATATAGCAGAGTAATTGGTGAAAGTGCAAAGCTTTGATTGCTTACTAATTTTTCTACTTAAATGCTTCATCCTCTAGACTGCGTTCAGCCCCTTGTATATATACATTTTTATCTCATGACACAACTTCCATTCAAGAGTTGCTTCAGCTCCACGATCCACCTCGTCTCTTCTGTTAATCTAATGCAAATTTTCTTCATGTACCTCTTTCTCACCACTCCTAAGGAAGATACGCCAAGCTTCTGGTGGCACCCCAATGGTGTGTTAGATTTGGGGATAAGTAAGCTATGGTGATATATTATATACCAAACTTACCGGTTCCTTTGGTGGATTCCACTCCAGGTTGTAGACACGTCCACTGCCTGGATGAATCCACCTGCCCTCTATCCTCTTCACGATGGCATCAAAGGGAACATCCAGATTCATCACCGTGTCTATCTTCTGGGTTTCAGACAGAGTGCTGGCCTGGCCTAGCGTCCTAGGAAAACCTGTAAAATGATAATGTGAAATATATGAAGGACATTCACCAGATATCAGACAGAATTGTGCAACATATTATATAAGAAATGAAGGACAGTATTCATGATGCACTCATTTGCCAATTGTCCTCTAGACAATGGTTTCAAAGGGAATGTTTTAGAGTCATCAACAGGTCTATCTTTTGGGATCTCAGACAAAGTGCTGGCCTGGCCTAGCGTCCTAAGAAAACCTGTAAAATGATCAAATCCACAAAATATCAGACAGAATCATGCAATATACTAGATAAAATATGAAGTATAGTATTCATGATACACTCATATTTGTTTAATTTGTCCTCTTGACTATGGCTTTAAAGGAAACATCTAGATTCAACACCATATCTATCTTGTGGATCTCTGACAAAGCTCTGGCCTGACCCTCATGGATCTCACATGTGGAAGTTTAGACCGAGTAATATCTCTGAGAAGGAAGAGCATCCCCATCTTGGTATCCTGGGAACGCCAACCCGCATCAACACAACACAAAGCACCATGCAGAGTGGCAGTAAGACTTTCTACAGCCTAACTGGCTTAGGAGCAAAACGACGATGTTCATCGCCACCTATACTTGCCCTTCTTGGGAGATTTATTGTGTTCCAAAGATGTTATATGGAGTGGAAATACTCGACCTGCACATGAAAGAGAGGGCTTCTCGGGACAAATGTTAAAAACAAGTTTTCAAGACACTACTTGGACTTCCCAGGTCTACATGTTTGACAGCAATCACCCTCCTGATAGGTCTTCCACCATATTATCAACAACAATCGACCTGCTTATGCTCAGACTACTCGGCAAGCTCCTCGCTTAACCACACACCAGGGTAAAATCCTGACTCTTCTACCATATGCTCTGTCATCATCCTCAATCCTCCAATGCTAAAGAGGTTTAAAGCTACTCTGCATTAGTACCATCTGCCAGAGCTAGCCTAGCTCCCAGAGGAACAAATCACCTACCTGGGCTGGAAAAGAAGAGTTTCATGTGCGGTGGACCAGTACATAGCTTCTACCACATCTCAAGAGGTTCGGGAACACCCTTCTCTCTTCCTTTTCAAATATATAAATCTAACCCAGATTCATGCCATCTTCCCATCCAGTGTTGACCCTCCGCATCTCAAATAGGCCATTATCGTCAAGGCACAGCTACTCTTAAGGCACTTTTTTGACCACTTTGCAAAAGTGAACAAAAGTATCACTGATGTAACCTGTCCAGGATGTCTGCAGGCTGAGGAGACTGTCTCACACTTAGTCATCAGCACTTGTGGGAATTATAAGAAAGAGAGAGAGAGCTTTTGAGAGCTAACTTTCTGGCTGAAATAACTTCCGACCAGGATGGCCTGTCTCCTGCAACAAGGGAAGTAGACGAAACGAGACTTCATTCTGGACCAGACACAAATAGCAATGCCAGATTCCTTGCTGTAACGCTTATTTATTATGCTGTAAGTTTATTTTAGACATACATCGTAAACGTGCATTCGTCCTCGCAGCTGGCATTTCATCTGAACTTAATGGTCTGTACTGATCAATATATAGTTCTCCAGGCTGGAGGAAGTCAAAAAGAAGAAGAAGAAGAAGAAGGACATACATTGTACTAGGTAGTACGACCATTTACATTGTAGATGTGCTTACCGTCTAGTAACCAACTGTTGTTTAAGTGAAGGAGCTCATTGGAGATCAGCTTGACCATCATGTTGTCTGGCACAAGGTGACCTTCATGGATGTACTGCTCTGCCATCATGCCTGCCTCTGTGGGTAGAGAAATATATAACATTGAATATATAGTATATACTTTGCTTTTGTACTTCAGCAAGGCATAAATAATTACAAGGGTCCCACTAGTGCCACACATAGGTCAATTAGCATTGGTTATACGTACTCCTTATTTGACAACATGTTCAAGCCCGTGCAACAAGTATGTGTTGCTATTTTGGTTTTGACAGTGGTGTTGGTGGTGAATGTTGTAGAAATTAATAAAGTTAAACTACTATACATACCAAATATGCTATTTTTGTTGTCCTTTCTATTCCCTTTCCTGGCATTTGAGCTCTTTTTCTCTGGAAAAAAATGAGTAAGTTACAGCACACCCCGAAATGTATTCCACATGTACACTGAATTAAAAATGTACATAAAAACAGTGAGCCATCTATTGACAAGAATCGCACAGGAACGTTACTAGCGCTTGCTAGATACATGACGCCAAAAAAGGTTAATTATTCTTCTTTCCAGATGTTTTTTATTTGTTTTGATCAACTCCGTGGTTTCTAAAAATGTTGCGCAGATTTTGATATTGGCTCACGGCATAGCGTTATTAGTTCAGCCCGTATACGGCTTGTGTTAAGGCTAAGCACGTCCGTGCGTGCTATTGTTCCCCAGTGCAGCTTGTTTACTATACGGTTAGCTTATGATCACCGTAGGCGGGCGCGGCGGGCGCGTCGTAGCTTCACTTCTTCAAAGATGGCCGAGCTTCGGGTAGGAGTCAACAACTGACGAAAAGACATTAACATTTGTAAGTAATTTAACCATTGAAAAGCAGCGAATGTTAAATTAAAACAAGGCTTAATATGTCGTGTACAGCAGTGTTTGGATACAATGTTTTTTAAAGGTGGAATGAATGAGTTGACACCGATAATGTCAGGCAGGTACATGATGAATACACGAGTTCCTATATGTTGCGTGTAAATGGTCCAGTTCACTGGACCTATTTACTAGTAGATGTGACTAGTGCCTACTCTACTGTACTTTGCATGAACAACAGTGAACGACCACGACCACGACCAAGCGCAAACAATGAATTAGTAAGCTTAGTTCATGGTTCTTTCCGGTTTGCAGTTGTTCGCGATCGCGCAAAGGCCCAATCACAATCCTTCAAAGTTCAAGCTTTGTCACCTCATCTCTCAACTCAAGTACAATTTACAATTCAATTTTTGTTTTAGTTTTACCATCGACAATATCATGATTCATGTTAACTGTGATCAGCGCCGTCCGTAGGACGGCGCTGTGAAGACGAAATGTTAAAAATTTTGTAGGAAATTTGCCGACGGGTGGTTTCAAGAACTTTCCATCTATTATTATTTTTTTTTTTTTAGTTCTAGACATTAATTAAACATTCAACCTACCTTGCTTGATATTTAATTTGTTGCAAAAGAATGATAACTTACCTCAAATTGATGATGATGATGATGATGAATGTTATTTCCTTCGTCTTTGTTCGCTGCATGCAATGTCAGGTGACCGAAAACTCGTCGGCAATGCATAGCGCATGCGCGGGATAGGAGGTGATCCGCGCGTAAGTGGCGATCGGTTGACAATAAGCCAGGGACTGACATGTCACATACCGTGTACAGGATCGATAGGAGTGTATCGCGCACGCAGAAATATATAGATCAATCGCTGTACAGAACGCGCGCACATCCAGGCTCGTACGCCAAAGTTTGACCTGCGACCTCGCGCATTGCCGACAAGTTTTCGATCACCTGATATTGCATGCAGCGAACAAATTCGGATACCATTTTCGTCACTTCTGTAATCTTGCCAGTTTTATAGTAAATTTCAGGATAAATCAAACGAATGGAGCATCAGACGTTTTACCAGTTGGAGCATTGATGTCCGTGCATAACATAATTCGTAAGTATGAACCGAGATATGTTATTTAAAGTATGATATTTTATGGTTTTGTACAAGTGTGTTTGCCGTTAAAGCCTATAAAGTGTTTCCATCACGGTATGCACAGCTCAGAATGCCAGGCGCCGTCCTACGGACGGCGCCTGGTTAGGTTAGATTCATGTATCAATCAAAATTAATAATAATGTTACAAAATTACATAATACATAACACAATGATAACAAAAATATGACCAGGAATTTTATGCACAATTTCACGTTCACATTAGATTAGATATGTACGGGACAGATTTTTGAGGTCATAATTACATAAATCATATATTCAAACCGTTTTCCACATAACACAAAAATGAATGGGTGGGGCAATGTTAAATGCTGATAGTTATTAATATTTTATATCATTATAAAATTCACCCGTTTTCTGCAGCATCTGATTTCTAAGGACATCTCCTGTCGAAAGATGAGTCAATTTGAAGTCACGAACAATCCGAGACGAAACCGTTCCCTTGCCTGATCCAGGAGGACCCATAATAATAGCTCGTATTATTCTCGACATTTTGGCTTCTGCTACCGTATCACGCACGTTCAAAATGAATGTAAATGTGGCTGCGCTGCTGGCGATCGCGAGCTCGAGAGCTGTCGCCGCCCGCGCCCCGCCCCTCGGCCTCGGCGGCTGAGCTGCTGGCGCTGATAGGGAGAGACTACCCCATAAATTGCAAGCCACACGTGCGTGTGTGTGTGTACGTGTGTGTGTGTGCGTGTGCGTGTGTGTGTGTGTGTGTGCGTGTGTGTGCGTTTCTCAGTAAAACATTATTGAAAAAAAGGAAAAAAGGAAAAAATGGAAAAAATGGAAAAAAGGGAAAAAAGGGAAAAAAGGAAAAAAAGGAAAAAAAGGAAAAAAAGGAAAAAAAGGAAAAAAAGGAAAAAAAGGAAAAAAAGGAAAAAAAGGAAAAAAGAAAAGTGTTTGTGTGTGTGCGGCGCGTGTGTGTGTGTGTGCACGTGTGTGTGAGTTTATATGTATAGAGACTAGAATCTAAGGCGTATATAAATATGTTTGCATTTGTGCATAAATTAAATGCGCATTTAATAAATTATAATTTAGATTGCATTTAATTTAAAGTTGGGTAGCCAGTTGAACTGAATATGCATTTGCATGCGTGCGTGCGTGCGCGTCGGTTTGATGTGTGTAATATATGCACTGGTGAGCATATTGCAAATGATGAAATACTGGTACCTTTCAATATAGTGACACACAGAAACTCTTCAATTCATCAGGGATATGCTATTGCTCTTTGGATAAAAACCATGTTTGGTTATGATTTGAAATCAGTAAACACTTGACCGATATAAAAGCTGGTACACACATATCCATGCACTAGCACACAAATACATGCAGTCATGCACCACACATGCGAAAGCACACACACACACACACGCGCACACATACACATTATTATTGTAATATAGTTACGCTAACCAGCATCAACACGCAAACTCCTTACATGAGCTCCCAGTCAACTTCCGAGATTAAAGGGTACCACCAGGCAAAGAACAACACAAGCTTATGTTTTGGCACCGTTGTTAGATATCAAATAGATGTCCAACACTTTGCAAAGGGGTTGTGTAATTCATAAACGATGCAATTGATTACCCATCTTACGGAACCATATAGGGCCTTTGGTTCCATAAGCGCCAAACATTTGCGAGTGTGTCAATTCTATACACGCAAACATACAGGGAAAATAGAATGTGTTTGTTTTAGGGGTGGTGGTTCCCTTTAAATCATTTAGTCCCAATCACATTACACATGTGTTCAATAATTGTTTATTTCACCCGGCATTCAATAAAGGATCAGACTTTGCATTCATGATACTTCTCAATTTACAAATAAATATTACACACAAAAATATTGCATTTAAATATTAAAACGATTACTGTTATTTAATTATATCCACAGAATTCAACATTTTGAGGCATCACTAATCCCACTTAGCACATGCATAAACAAATGAAATATGATACAAAGTGTTTATATCTAATTTAACAAACGATGAGTTTAATTGATTCCGAAAATATATTTTGCAAGACATCAACAGTTGTTTTATCATCAGAACAAATGTTTTAATATAATACAGTGGAACCTCACTATACAGATCTCCTGCATAACGAAACCATCTCATAACAAGGATTTTCGCTGGTACCAGCTTTTTATATTCTTTCTTCCCTGATAACAAGATCATACCCTGTATAACAATTTAAATTTCATAGTCCCAATCTCCTCGTTATTTATAACAAGGTTCCACTGTAATGCCAGTTCTCTCCAAAATACAGTCAAACCTGTTTTTAGACTTCACTACCTAAAGGAAACAAAAACAGTGGCCAATGTAGACAGGTGACCTCTATATAATAGACATGTTCGGTAACCTGATTTGTTTCTGCATGCGGTGGCCACTATAGGTAGGGTGGCTGCTATAGACAGGTGTTCGCCATGACAAGTTTGACTGGACTGTCATTACATTTCATCTCGAGGTATACCCTAGCTACAATCATAGACCTACAATCACACTTGTATTGCAGCAGCCAACCTGTTTATAGTGGCCACAAGAATTTTAAAAAACAGTGATATTGAACCTGTCTATAAAGGACATCTGTTTTACAGTGGTCACTCTTATTGTTTTCACTATACACATGTTGGACTGTATACAATTATACATAGTATAACTAACTTCATATCTACACCTGATTCTGCAAATAATGAAAATATACTTGGTAACTTTGTTGTCATGTGCAAAAACATTAGTTATTTTAAGCAAAGTAGAGAATTATGTTATATCGTAATCTTAATCAAGAGTATTATCTCTCATTTTTTTTTTTATTATAGACCGTGTTCATTGATGAAGTCGACGTATTACGGCTGACTGACACAAAGAGACAGCAATCTTATTTATGAACACGGTTTTTCTGGCTGAAAAGTAATGCCTGGTGAGCAGAACTCAAAACAGGGAGCCAGAGAAGTCAGATCATATTAAAGCACAGTCATCTTATTTACAAAGTATAAATCAGTTGAATTATCTGTACATGTGCTTGCGAATCAGTCTGTTAAAATGCCATGGCAAAAGATAACATTTTGGTCTGTGATAATGAAGAAGAAAACAAAAACAGGAGTCACAGGAAGAGTATCACATGTAAAGAGTTCCATACATCCTGTATGTTTTAATTTATTGAGAAGTCTTGCCAAAATTTGTGTATATATCCAGGCAATAAAACAAACATACACACATGACCTCTAATATTTCACCTCATAAGAGAACAGTGTTGTGATATATCTTGCAATAACATAACAAAATATCTTTTAATAATGTCCTGCAAAAAAATGATACAATTACTACATGTACATTATATAGTTACTAATACTTGAAAATAATACATACATATACAGGAGTAAACTTATATACCATATCACAAACTTATTTATTCATCTATATCCTACAAATTTAAAATTATAGGTGCACTTTCATATAATAAGACTACATTAGACATTGATTTGACATGTCATTTGAAACATGTTATTTGAAATGTAAATTAAAACATTACTGGGATGATTTTATATAAGACAAATACCCTAGGTATCATTATTGCAATCAATGTTTAAATTTAATACCGGTAATCATAAAAACAAAGTGGAAAATGACAAGAAATATATTAAATAAATGAAAATAAGCAAAAGGAATTTGGCTTCACAGATAATCAAACCGAATACCTAATGGTGGTTTAATTTAAATCATATATGGATATGACTAGTATTTAAAACATACCTGTTATGAACAAATGAAAGAAAGGGGGGAAAAGCTGGGATAATTTATATTTAAAAAAAACAATAAAGAAAACAACAACAAAAATCAGTACATGGAATTATTTTCAATACAAAAATCTACTTGACAAGGGTGTCATCATTGCCATGGTAACGTCATGGGAGCTGGATTCTGGAGGTATGACATCACTACGGCTGATATTGACAACCTGGGTGAAGAAAAAGAAGAAAGAAAAAAAGAGTGAGAAATTGTCATCTACAGTAAATTTCATGCACAGCAAAAACATGTGTATAGTGGCCTCCTAGAAGGGAAACAAGTAAGGCTGAGTCATGTCGGTAATTGTCGGAACCGGGTCCCGATAAACTTTTACCGGTCGGGAACCGGTATCCCGATAAATTTTTACCGTCGAAACTCGGACCGGTAAAACGCATCGGCAAAAATGCACTGTTTGGGGCTTATATTGCTCTTTTTATATGCAAATAACATTATAAATACTGAGGCTTTTATGGATTTACATATCAATCTTTACGGGAAAATAGTTACAGACTATCCAGAATTAACTCAGTTTCGCATGAAAAGTATTTTGTTTCAAAGTAAATTGGACCTATAAATCGATCGTTTGTTCACCATTGCCCATCGCAACGCGGTTCACAGAAACTTAGCCCGCTAGTCGGGGGGAAACGATCGCTTGTGACTGTGAGCCACTGCCCTCAAAAAGTGGCTATAAATTAGCCTTTTCGCAATCAACACCATTTTGGTAGTCTACTTACATGATAACATGGCATTTGAAAGCTGAACAGAATACAAAATCACCCCCAAAACAATGAAAAAACTGTGCTGAATTATCGATAAATTTCCAAGGAACGGAGGATCGAAGGTTGATGAATTGAGCTACAGCATGCATGCAGCAAGTTTTCGGGCCGCTGTTTCATGCATATCGCTCGTATATACTTTGCGTGCAAGTTACGGGTCTTTTTTTCTTACGCGAGATTCATCCGCCGGCCGGTGGAACTATGTTAATTCATCCCAGGCCGGCCATATACGTTTGCACACAAAGTATACGAGCGAATAGGAGCGATGTAGTCGTTTTTTATCGTTATTTTGCGTAATTGTTTTCATTGTTTTGGGGCTCATTTTTGTTTCTGTTCAGCTATCAAACGCCATGAAATCATGTAAGTAGAATATCAAAACATTTTAAAATGGTGCAAATGACCAAAAGACGTATTTTGAGCTACTTTTTGAATGCACTGGCTTATCAGCTGGATCATACAAAGATCCATCAGACAACTCCCCTGGAGTATCGGACTAACATTGTGTGCACATCCGCCGACAATATCGTTCAAATGACTAGCAATTTTGCGCTTCCTGTTCAATTTCTGACTGTCAAACGAAGTAAAGAACCAAGAATTTCTCGAAAATAACCACTCTTTAAAGTAAACAGACCCAGAGAAAGCTTATGATCTATTTATTGCTATATTTGTAAAATTATATGATAAATATTTGCCATTGATTGAACGAAAGAATGATACAAAGAATAATCCTAAGAAACCTTGGGTCACATTTGATATTTTAAAATTAATTAAAAAGAAAAATAGACTCTATAAACAGTATATGAGAAATCCATGTGAACGGAGACAAAAGAAATATAAGAAATGTCGGAATAAATTAAACAGTTTATTGCGGCGTTCAAAAAGAAAATATTATAAAGATAAATTTGATACTGTGAGAAATAATGCTAAGAAAACGTGGTCCATGATTAATGAAATATTAGGTAATAAAAAGATTGTGAATAAATCGAACACGTTTAATTATGAAAATACAATTTTGACGGACCCTAAAGATATTGCTGAACATTTCAATAATTATTTTGTTTCTATTGGTTCTAAAGTGTGTGATGATCCTGCAGCGAATACTTCTCAATTTACCTGTTATATGAATCGCCCTCTGGACGAAACCTTATTTTTTAATCCAATAACAATAGATGAGCTCATAGACGTATGTAAAACATTAAAAAGTGGGAAAAGTAATGGGTATGATGATATAAGTGCCGATGTCGTGAAATATGTTTTTTATTATATTGCTGAGCCCTTTTTACATGTATGTAATTTGTCATTAAGTTGTGGTCATGTACCTAGTAAATTAAAAATTTCAAAAGTAGTACCTATTTATAAAAAGGACGATGCACAAGAATTCACTAATTATCGACCAATCTCAATTTTACCATGTTTCTCAAAAATTCTTGAAAAGATAGTGCATAAAAGGTTATATAATTTTTTAGATAAACATGATGTATTATATCAAGGTCAGTATGGGTTTCGTGCAAATTATTCAACTGAAATGGCTGTTATTGAAATACATGACAGAATTATTAATTACTTAAATGACCAAAAAAATGTTATCGGAATTTTTATGGACCTGTCAAAGGCCTTTGATTCTCTTTCACACTCTATTTTATTAAAGAAATTGCAATATTATGGTATACGTGGCACGTCTTTTAATTGGTTTAAATCATATCTAACAGATCGTCTTCAATTTACTGTTTTTAATAAGTTGGCATCATCTTTTAAAACTGTACAAACTGGAGTGCCACAAGGATCTATTTTAGGACCACTATTGTTTTTATTGTATATAAATGATGTTGTAAATGCTTGCCATGATTGTGATTTTATTCTTTATGCAGACGATACATCTATTCTTGCCCATAATGATAATATTGACATTTTAGTTCAATCTTTAAATGAAAATCTTGATAATATTGTAAAATGGTTTAAGTGCAATAACTTGTCTTTAAATATTACTAAGACTAATTACATATATTTCCATAAAAAGAGTGTAAATGTCCCACAAAATATTAATATTCAAGTGAATTCTACCCCCTTGATTAAATCTAAATCGGTAGTCTTTTTAGGTGTAAGAATCAATGAGATTTTAACTTGGAGTGACCATATTACTGCTGTTTGTTCTAAAATATCTCGCTATGTTGGCATACTATATCGTATAAAATATTATTTACCTATGTATATTTTGTTCAACATTTATAATGCTTTTATTTTATCAAATGTTTCATATTGCAATGTGATATGGGCTAATACATACTCTACCCACTTACATAAATTGTTCATATTACAGAAAAAAGCGATACGATTTTGTACAAATTCAGATTTTTTATCGCATTCATCACCCATTTTTAAAAGATTATATACTCTGAAATTGAAAGACATAAATTTATTACAAACAGCATCCCTCATGCAACGCTACTATTTGAATATGTTATCTTCTTATTTAATGAATATGTTTACTTTGAATCGTAATATTCACGGTTATTCTACTAGAAATTATAATAAATTCCACCGCTGGACATACACTAATGATTTATCTAAATATTCTCTACGAAACACAGGACCAGAAGTCTGGAATAATATTGATTTAAATAATTTTAATATTGCTCATAATAATATTTTCAAAAGGCAGTATAAGAAATATCTAATTACTCAATATTAATTACGTTTTAAAATATTTCACTTTTTAAAAAGAACGTAAATTGTTGTTTCTTTGTTTTAATATATTAGTAATTATTTAGGTATTATGTTATGATTATTTTATAAAGACCATTTGACTTGTCAAACTTTTAAAGTTATTACTTATGAATTAAACTAAATAATCTGGTGTGCACGAAACTTATCAAGCCTCTTTATGGCTTTTAATTGTGCACCCCTTTTCCGAAATCATTAATTGATAATTTTTTTAAACAAATTTCTTGAATGGTTCATATTGTAAATCTCGCTTTCATTTCTCTTTTTCTATGTGTGTGTGTTATTTGTGTATGCAGACATATGCTGTTCATGTAAATAGTTGTAATACTTTTGTAATAAGCTGTTTAATGTTTGTTTTTTATTGTATATGAATCCTTGAAATCATGTATTTTTAACTTGAATTTGAATCGGAATAAATGCTCAAATGAATTGCCCCGTTTTTATTTGAATTCCGCTACATTATTGTGATAATCTTAATTTCTTTTTTAACATTGTATTTATTTTTATTTTTTTTCGGGGCACCGTTTCCGATATAACGAAACCGGGTCCCGATTGAAACGATCGGTAACCGGTGTGATCGACCGAACCGACTCAGCCTTAGAAACAAGAATAGTGACCTGTATATATATAATCAAGTTCCATAACAATATTTTTCTTTGAAATCTGTCTACCAAATGTCTACGACCCGATGATCAATCGTTACGTCAGAAAAGGTCAAGTCGGGTCACATCACTGACGAAGGCTGTAGATGACAGCCAAAAATTTCGGAGGTAAATATTTGTATTGTGATCAAAAGTTTAAAACAGATTTCATATTAACTACCAATACAGATGAACTTTCATAGTAATATTTTTCTTTGCAGGGGATCATCTTGGTGGCCACTACAGACAGGGTACAGGGTAGCTGCTATATATTACCCTAATGTAAATGAATGCTTGTGGTTATACCTGGATGGAATCATTGTCACAATTCACATATATATTCAATTAATTCTTCTACACTTGCAAGGGTTAAATTCAAATATCATACATTTTTATATGACAATCTACAAATATGCCCATAATTAAAGCTGTATCATGCTTATATGAAAAGCCTAACTATTGTTTTTTACTTGGAATTTTAACATTGAGGCAAAATCACTCTATTTCTTTAAAGGTCCACCTTATGCAAACCAAAATTCAAAAGTTTATAGCTTATCGAAAAGAAAATACAATTAAGAGCTAGTCTGAGAAGATTAGAACCTTCATGCACCAGTTGAATTCTCTATTACTGTGAACTTCAACATTTCATCAACTTAAAGGGGTAGTTTAGTTTTGGTAGAGAGGGCGCTGCACATCACAATTTTTTTGTGAGGTAATGAAAAACTGAGTGTCGAATTTGAGAGAACATGCAATTTTAATGGCAGAATAAACTTTATTTGGTCAAAATCGACCCAGAAACGGCTGAAATATCAATAAATATATCTGATCTTATAATTATTTGGGGCCCAAATAATTAGATGATTTTTTCAAAAAATTAACAAAATGCTTGCACTTTTTCAAAAATTTTCAAAAGCGTTTTTTAAATAGTTGTTGATGATCTCTCTATTTAATCATTATTTCAATAAAACATCACATGCATAATTTTGTTATGAAAAATGGTTGAAACCAATGCCTTTCTGGAAAGCGCCCTCTTGTGTTTTAATGGCTCTTTTTGAATGATAACAGGCTTTTTACTTAGTCGTTTGTAATTTTGTATACCTTTCGAGCATGGTAGAGTTATAATTATTAGTTTATAATGTTACTGTCCAGTTTTGGTTACTAAAGTTCAGCCTTACCAAAACTGTACTACCCCTTTAATATATACATCGGCATCCGTGTGGTACTTTATGGAATAACTTAAAGATGTCTGCAAAAGAGGGACTCGTTAGGCTTTTGATCCTAGCAGAATCTTTGTCAGAGGCCAATACGGGGGAGTGGGGAACTCACATGAAACTGCTGAACATTTGCTTGCCATCCTCACTGACCCTTGAGCTTGAGAAGCTGATAAAAGAACAGAAAACTGCCATCCACGCACACCACTTCATCTATGTACAAATAAGATGGAGAGAAGAATTCACAGATGAAATATTTATGTTAAATGTTATAACAGTTATTCAATTTATATTTAAATGAAGAAAGAACAGAAAACTGCCATCTACGCAAAAATATGGAGAGGGGTGTTCAAGAATTCATATATAAAATCTTTAAGTTATTTGTTATTATTTGTAAGATGGAGATGGAGGAATTCATCTCATAGATGAATTTACGTTACCTAGGTTTTCATTTCTTGTTAAAAGAAAAAACATTACAATTCACAATTCATGTTACAAAATTTATATCTAAAAATGAGAAAAGAACAGAAAACTCATCTACGCACACCACTTCATATACAAATAACATGGAGAGAGGAATTCACACATGAAATGTTTATGTTATTTATTCATTCCTTGTTAAAAGATATACATAAAAAAACAAAATTCATGTTCTGTTATCTTTATTCAAATTAAGAAAGAACAGGAAACTGTAATCCATGCACACCACTTTATCTAAGATGTACAAATAAAATATTATTTATTCATTTACTTTCAAAAGAAAAACATTAAACAAATCACTATTCATGTTACTTAGTTTATATTTAAAAATGAGGAAAGAACAGACAACTGTCATCCATGCAAATCACTTTATAGATGGAGAGAGGAGGTCAAGAATTCCAATATGAAATCATTAAGCTGCTTTTTGTATTTCTTGTTTATGGAAAATACATAAACAAATCACAATTAAAGGGATCTAGTAACTTTGTTGACATGTGCAAAAAGTGATGAAGGGTTGATGCAATGTATATTGTTGTTATCTCATATATGTCCACAGGGTAATGTGTGAAAATTTCAAGTCAAATGGACATTGCATGGCCAAGTAATGAGCGAAAATGCAAAGTGATATTCACTGACTCACTGCACTCACTTTGTACACGGTAAGAAAAACTCTGGGGGAGTTTTTCTTATCTGAATACTAGTGCTGTAACTGACCTTGATGATCGGATCGTTTGATCGGATCGGCAAAATTTGATCGATGAAAATCGGATCGCAGCAATCGGATCGGATCGGTAAAAAAAAAAAAAAAAAAAAAAAAAAAAAAAAATCTGTTTTTTTTTCTTTGGAAAATGATCCCTAAAAACATATTTTGGGAATATAAATTAATACCAAAGCAACATATATCCATATTAATAAGCCCAAGGTAATCTTGTACGGGTATGCTTTCATTTCAAACTGATTACCTCTTCCTTTACAAAATTAATCACGCCGATTCTGAGCTTAGTCCCATGTGATCAATTTGGCGTAACCTTTCAGAATCACATGGGACTAAGCTCAGAATCGGCGCGAAATTTTGTGAAAGGAGAGGTAATCAGTTTTAAATGAAAGCATAACCATACAAGATTACCTTGGGCTTATTCATATGGATATAATATGTTGCTTTGGTATTAATTTATATTCCCAAAATATGTTTTTTGGGGATCATTTTTCAAAGAAAAAAAATATATATTTTTTTTTTTTTTTTTTTTTTTTTTTTTTTTCCGATCCGATTTTTTCCCCGATTTTTTCTGCATGATCGGAAATCGGCAAAAATGATCCGATCAACCATGATCGGATCGGGATCGGCATGCCGATCCAATGATCGGTTACAGCATTACTGAATACTTCAATCGTACATATCTTTGTAACGAAAGGGAAATTTGAAAAACCAAAACCGGTCCCATGATTTTATTGTTAATACGTATACAACAAGGTATGATGGAACCGCTAGAATTCAAATTTTATTTTGAGGATTTGGACAATGTTACTAAGTCCCTTTAATGTTAAATTCAATTTATATTTAGATGATGAAATAGAAGAAAACTACTAACCACACATCTACATTGTAGGTAAGACGGGTCATGTACAATGTAGATAAAATATTTCAGGCTGTTTGTTTTTATTTCATGTTTACAAGAAGTAAAAATATAATTGAAAAATCAAAATTCATGTATACATTAAAACTGGCATCGCAAATAACTGTTATCAAAGCACACCCAAATAGTTCTAAATTGTAGGCAGAACAACCTTTACAGGCCAAATGAGCTTTTAAAAAATAGCAAAATTTAACATTAATTAACAATGTCAGTGAAAATCATCATACAATCCATGACACAAGAGTAAAATATATATGAGTATTTGAAGAAAACGGCATATTAAACACACAAAGTCTGTGGAATAATACTATTACAGTATTAGTATTGCTGCATGACAGGGTGAGGGTGTTTACTTTCTTTCCAGCAATAGTGTTCTATTTTTTCAGGGGAAAATTGTGAGGTAATAGAGGGACCGGAGCTTTCAAGTTTCAACCCTAGCAGAATCTTCTTCAGAGGCAAACTGATTAAAGCAAAAAATAAACAATGGTAAAAACTCACTTTCATCATGAGGCCAAACATACTGAAAACCATCCCAAGAAGGTTCATGTAGTCGGCTGTCGGGTCATCTGTTGTATTTTCTTCTGGTGGAGTGTACCTGCAGTGAATCATGGAAAGCAGTGAAATAATAAACAGGGGCTCAGGCAACATCAACAATGTATTAAATTATCATACTAGACAGTATAGCGATCTCTGCAACGAGACAGGCTATTTTCTTAATTTTATGGTGGAAAATAGACCAGCAGAAAAAAAAAAACTTGGGCCAAATCTCACGAGCCGTCACTGGCGTGCGCTTGCAGAGTGCATGACGTGAACTGATATTTCTGCATTTGACGATACTATTGGTCGGATTTTACCACACAAGCCTTTTTTTTATAGTTAATTCAACAATATTGATCAATTTAGTTTGCCAATACAGATATGTTTTCAATTTCAGTAACTTTCCCAATTAATTATTTATTTGGCTTTAATTTTTAAAATTAAATTTAACTTTAAAATTAAATGGCACACGACACGACAGAAAAGGCAAAAATGGTCTAATACACATCATAAGGTCTAGAATATATTTCTAAATTCTAATTAATGTCATGGTTCTATTTTCATTATGCAATGACTCAGCCTCAGCCTCGGGCTCAGCTCAGAGACAATGACAAAAAATTAGGCAAATCATTAATCATGTATTATAATCGTAGCACTACATAAATTCATACATGTGGGGCTATTAAATCTCCCAATCGCACTTGTCGACGCGACTCGATTTCTCGCAAATAAAATGACAAATCATGCATATTTCTACTCACTTTTTAATCTTATTCGGCCTCTTCACGTCTGTTGAACTATTTGCAGTCGTCGACATTTTCAAAGAATCGGAGATTAACAAAGATTTGGGGTATAAATTGCAAGAAAGTGTTTCCTTTTGATCGCTATACTATAGAGTATTAGTGTCACGTCTTCTTTACTTAGCCGCTCAATGCCAGACGTTTTATTGGTACAAATTTAAAAATCAATACATACACGTGTTGGCCAGTTCCTTAGGCTGATCGACCGGCCGGCTGTATATGAGTCTAGCTTGTTTTATAGTGAGAACAACACATGCACTCTCAATGACTATGAGTCTATCCTCTCACTCATTTTCATTTTCTAGCATCTCGGAACATATTGCAAGCTGTAACTAATTTGCCTTTGGCTTTGCCCTCTGATCAAAGCTGATTTCATTGTCGAGCAAACATAGTGCGCCAGGTAAGAGTTGATGGTCTGTTTGATCATTTTATTTGCTTTGAATTTGATCCTTTCAAGTTTCACATTCAGTTTCTGAGACTGAGTTTCAACATGGAGGAAATTAAACCTCCTTGGTTTCAACATACATTCCTAATACATATGGCATTGACCTTATTCTGACTGAGTGTCAAATTGAGTGATGTTGTGTTGGAGTGTAAACAAACATTGAAACATTTTTCATTATTTGTGAATGTCTTTAATATTGTTTGACTTTGACTGTTGAGTTTTATCACTTTCTCATCACTTGCTCTAACTCTAGTCTAGTCTAGAGAACGCTAGCTTAGTAGCTAGCATTCTCTAGAGTTACACTTGCTCATGCTCATGAGTGACTGAAAATCAAGACAGTGATAGAAATAGTTCAAGTTGTTGTTGTTGTTATTTAATTTTTATGGCGATTAGTCAATGGTGACTATTGTCGCCAACTACCATACATTTTTTTTAATTTAAAATTAAATTTCTATGACTATGTATTTATATCATCAATATATACAAGTATTCATTTATTTTGTCTATTTTCTCTTTTTTTTCACACATAATATTATAAATAATAGGTTTTTTGTTATTGTTTTTTTGACAAATCTTCAAGGCATAAAAGAATTATCGAGGCATGGCCAGGAGCTACATCTAGATATCCTAAATATATCTCCATGGCTTGAGAATACATACAATTGGGCGATCGCACCACTGTCCAAATGTAATTAGCAACACTGATCCCTGATCCCTTCCCTGTCACATGATGCCGTCTTACCAGCCCTCAAAGTACGTTTCTTATGCTTTCGGGGTATGCACCCCTCTGTTCACTCGCATAATACTGTCGAGGATCAGAGAAGGCGACATACACCTAGGTCACTCTGGCATAGAGAGGGGGGGCGTTAGCCTTACACAAGGAAAATACAGGATTACAGCTCTAGGCTAATTTGAAAGAGCTTCTTATTAATTATTTTTTTTGAAGATGAAGATCAGCAATGCCATATGGCAATGGTAATGCCAATGCAAGGATCGGCAGTAGTGCTAGGCCTAGGGCTCGGTCCTCGCCACTCATGCAGACATTACCAAACCAGCGGTGTAGCAATGGGTCATCCGTGCAAGCAAGGAGGTTTTAAACCTCCTTGGTGCAAGTCAAAGAATGAGCAACGCGTGCATGCATGCTCGTTGCCAGTGGCAGTGTTGCCAATTCGGCATTCTCTAAGACGTGGCCATGACTTGGCATGTAAGAACTGATCGTGCAATTTGATCTCGCATCTGTTCTATAGTCGTGCATACCATTACCAAGTCGTGGGCATGCGTTGGTAGAGAATGCCGCCACTTCTGCTTATCCTCCACAGAATTTGGCAATTATTTTATTTTTTTGTGACGATTCCAAATTTTTCTCTTCAAGTAGACAGTTGTCCCCACATCTACAACGTATTGTAAATGGTCTTGGTAGAGTTGCCCCCCCCCCCCCCCCCCCCCCCCAAAAAAAAAATTAAAAATAAAAAAAAGATAAAATCCACTATTCGATTTAAAATTCTATTTAAAGTAGCTGAGCGAAGAAATATCACAAAATATCACAAAATAGACAAATTATACATGTACGGGAAGCTTATACCAACCAGAACACAACTCATCTGCTCTTAAGTCTTGAAATATCAATGAAACGCGATAAGAGCGTGTTTCCAAGACCCTTCTCAGAACTTCTATATGGCTTGAAACGGGAATTACCGAGTACGGATTAATGACGTCACACGTGCGAGTCCCCCGCCTAGAGCGAATAGAGCGAGACGTATACAACTGTGTATTAAGACCCTCACAAGAGTTCCGCAATTCAAGTTTGAGCGTTTATATCTCTCATGTTACTCTATTACCGTTCATGAGTTTGGTATGATTGGAAGGCTTGTATTCCCCACTTTAAACTGATATGACATTTGCCATGAATATGTTATCATGGAATGCGCATGACACCCGAATATGGGGCAAAGTCAAAAGTAAAATGTTGCAAAATGCATTGATAAAACAACAATGTACCCTCCTTTTGTTGTGAGAACGGTGTTATGAATAATGTTCAGTCGGTCATGCGTGAATGTCAATGGCGTTTTATCATTTTCTTTTTTAGGATGAAATATACCTTTATTATTTTGAGGTGGTGCAATAACGATTGTGTATGTTGCTAGGAAGATGTCGTGTGTTTTATTGACTGATTGAGAAATTATCATTATGTTTGACCATATTAATGCTTTTTGCAAGATTTCACTTTTGACTTTGTAATGCACATTCCATGATAAAAAATGTCATATTATTGTGAAGGGGAGAATACAAGCTTTCCAATGGTAACACATTTATGAACGGTAATACAGTAATAAGGGAGATATGAACGCTCAAACTTGAATTGCGGAACTTTTTTGTGAGGGTTGATAATACAGACTTCACATGACACGAACTTACGCCAGCTGATGATGGAAGTGGAATACAAATCTCTCGAAAACAGCTAATTACATTTTATTATTGCGTATAAAGAATATTCCATTATACTTGAATCATGCAAATATATTTGTCTACCCTTCTATGTCGTGTAATTTCCCGAGATGTTTTCGTAAACACGTTAGCCTGGCAGCTAGCGCAGAGTGAATATTGTTGGTGACTATTGTTCAGGTTATGTATATAGACATGACAGTGAATCCTGAGCACACCTTTGCATTTTATGATGTCATGCAGTTCAAATAACGGTGCATATGTAATTAATATTCGCAATTAAATAGTACTAGTAGTATAAGTGTTTTTAGTGACTTTACTGAAGAATGAATTCATGGTATTTTCCGTCTCGTCCTCTTCATTCTATCCCTCCTACATCCCCATCATCATCATCATAATCAAAATCATCATCATCATCATCATCATCATCATCATCATCATCATCATCATCATCACTATCACTATACCAATGACATTATATTTTGTGGAGCTGTTTACATCAACTTTGATGTCTACATTTAGTAGCAGTTCCTCCTGAAGATCAGGCATTGTGATAATAATACTAAGCGTTCGGGTGGTATACACATACACCTACAGTACACAAAGCCCACGGGCTTGGGAGCACACCTACAGTAACACACCCACGGGCTTGGGAGCGCTCTCATGCGTTCTTCACACATGTGACGTCATTAATCGTACCCCCACACAGCGGGCTGACCAAGGGCGAATAACGGGTCGAAATTTCATCACTTTAGATTGCAGATTAATCAATTCTGTGACAATTTTTGACAAAATATATATGAATTATTAGGAAGAATGTAATATTTCCTTTGCGATGATGCCAAAATTATTTAGGTTACAAGCATTTTTAAACCTTCGCTCAGGTACTTTAATTTGGAGAATAACACTAGAGTTTGGACAGATCGATTGGGAATTGAGATCTAACTAGCGCAACCCGCGACCACAAAATAAGTACAAACAATATTTTGAAAGGACAGGCAACTATTGACTGTACCTTGCTCGGCCTTTGTTTTTTTCAAGAATTCATAGCGGCTCGTTTATGCCAATGATGTTTATTTCAAATGTTGGAAGAATTAGGATACATAGTTTACAGGAAGTGTTAGTGACATAAAAATTTATAATTTCACTCTATTTATTTACAGGTCTGTCTAGCTGTAGGCCGATTGGATACAAGTCGTCAAACCAATTTGAAAAGGAGGAAGTTTCGACAAAGAGAGGGCTTTTTTATAAGAGATGGAGGGCACCAGAGACGATGGTGAGGGTGGAGGTAGCAGCGATGAAGAACAGGTAGGCTTATTTTCACATTTAAAGTTCCCCCCCCCCCACATATTATACGCATTCCTTGTCTGATGACCTGGGGGGCGTTTCACAAAAATTCTAAGTTGAAGTGAACTCTAAGTTGGACCTAACAATTATGGAGTGCCGTTGGTTTCTTTGAAAAATTGTTGAAATATTTTAGTTCTTTTTGAAAATGCATTAAACTTGACAGTATATCAAGGAGCCTTTACATTTTTCTTACACATTTTTGTTGAAAGTCTCAAATACTTGTATTTTTTTGCTTTTGAATAAATGTTTTATTTTTAAGGCTACAAATGGCTTTCCATAATTATTAGGTCCAACTTAGAGTTCAGATTAACTTAGAATTTTTGTGAAATATCCCCCTGAACTTGTTCCTAATAAAAAACAAAGTTCACTACTCGGAAACCACATTATATCCATTAATCGTGCTATGTTGGGCAAACCTCATGTTGGGCAAAGCTGTTAGGTTGCCAAGAACATCCTTTGTTCATAAGACATGCATAAAGTTTGATATTAATTTGTATTTTGTTTTGCAACTTTAATTGTTGCCATGTCAGCCAAGTACAACCTTTGTTCATAAAACATGCATACAGTTTTATGTTATTTTGTATTTTATTTTGCAACATTAACTGTTGCCTAGATCGACAAATCTATCGCTTTCATGGCCTTTTTGACATTATTATTGTTATTTTCACTGTCGGCATTCTAGCGATAGACGCTACTGATACACTGTGCCTTGCGCAGTAAGAACACCGTAGCTCCGCAGTAAAAGTTACTTACGGAAAATCATTTTTTTTTCACATAAAACACCACATTCTCACACTTTGAGCGACATTTGTAGCCCTATCAATACATTTAGGGCTGCTATAATACTTTAACTCACCGATATCGTGTGTCGCTATACATATCATTCTATAATTACGGCGAATTGTGAGATTTTCCACAATTTTCCATGCCTCTTCTTCGGTCTTTCGCGGTACTTTTTGTTCAAACTGCAAAAAAAATATATATAATGTGCATCCGTATGCGCGAACACTTTTTCAGAAACTTAGGCAGCAAGGTACGGTACAGCGCGCGCGCCGCAAAGCTGCTATAACTTGGCGCGCCCAAGTTCTGTATAGCAGCTTTGCGGCGCGCGCGCTGTACCGTACCTAGCTGCCTAAGTTTCTGAAAAAGTGTTCGCGCATACGGATGCACATTATATTTTTTTTTTTGCAGTTTGAACAAAAAGTACCGCGAAAGACCGAAGAAGAGGCATGGAAAATTGTGGAAAATCTCACAATTCGCCGTAATTATAGAATGACATGTACAGCGACACACGATATCGGTGAGTTAAAGTATTTATAGCAGCCCTAAATGTATTGATAGGGCTACAAATGTCGCTCAAAGTGTGAGAATGTGGTGTTTTATGTGAAAAAAAAAAAGATTTTCCGTAAGTAACTTTTACTGCGGAGCTACGGTGTTCTTACTGCGCAAGGCACAGTGTATCAGTAGCGTCTATCGCTAGAATGCCGACAGTGAAAATAACAATAATAATGTCAAAAAGGCCATGAAAGCGATAGATTTGTCGATCTAACTGTTGCCATGTCAGGCGAACCTCTGGCAATAACAACCTTTGTTCGTAAGACATGCATAAAGTTTGATGTGTGTAATTAGTGAATAAGAAGGGTTTATTTTTCTTGCTGTAAGAAATATTTTTCATCTAACCCCAGCCAGCCAGCCCAAGATGTTTTGTCTTTAAAATGTCTGAAGAACAAGATGTAGTGTTACTATGAAGAAAATCTAATAAACAATTGTGATTTAATAAGCAGTGGGGGCCATGCACCCCTGCAAGTCAAGGGGCTTACTGTATATAAGCTTTTTCATTTAGTACAAACATGTATCATTTAAAGAAATATAATTGTACATGTATAACTTTTTGTCTCTGTGTTCTATCTGAGTGAGAAATGTTAACATGGAAATTACAAGCCCAAAATAAATGCTTTAACAACTATGACATATATATATATATCCAACTTCTGCAAATTTTACAATGTATGAATATTGTATGATTTTAGTCACTTTGGTTGATATCTTTTGATCTTGTTTTTAAAATGTAAAATCTTCAATTAATGTAAGCTAAAAAGATGTCAGATAAATTATTAAAACTACTGGATAAAAAATTATTTATCAAATTTAACTTTAAATTCACCTCAACAGTTTCAAGATGCTGCAGAGACTTTCCAGTCGTAAGTACATTTGTCTTTTCTAATTCTTCGAGAATTCACTTTTTTATTTTCCTGGCTCGGTGCTTATAATTAACACATTTTGAACTTGCACTCTGTTAATTGCCATGTAGAAGTTGTGCAGCACTAGGCCTAGTAAGTGAAGCACTAGCATGATACTTGATTTTGAAATTACATTTCCCATGTTCTGTTTAATGGTCTCATGAAAATGAATGATCATTATTAGTATTACTATTATTATTATTATTATTATTATTATTATTATTATTGTCAGTATAATTTGTATGATTGCTTAAAATTATAAATAATTGTTCTAACATATGTATCCATTAATTGTTAATGTTATGCTTAGAATTTAAGTCATTAATTAGATTGTCAGGGGGGAAAAAAAATCAATATTTATTTTTCGGGGGCTACTTTTCAAGCTTGCCTGCATGAAAATAACACTCTAATATTTGTTTTGCATTGAACTCTATGCAAATCTTTTATGATGTTCCAGGGCTCTTTTTAGCATTTTGGGGCAAATTTGCTGCGAGCCCCCATGTATTTTTTTCACTGGTCTATATCATGTACATTTAGTATGGAGCACTTTGTATCATGTTGTAGTTTGTAAACAAGGAGCCCCTACAAAAAATGCACAATGGCTTTTGTACCAATTAAATGTAAATCTTTTACATCATTTAAGAAAAAAAATAAAATACCCTCTTTTGCTCAATTCCATCCTACAGATGTTTTGCTTGCACAAAAGTTAGATGAATAAAGAGGAACATTCATTGAAAATTCAATCGAGATCTTTCAATAAATAAGAAAGTTACGACTGTTTAAACTTCATGAACAGCTACAAAAATGTTTTTTGGATTGCAGCCGATCATAATGAGCAACCTCTCATTTGTTTTGTACAATAACTATGTTAAATACTTCTTCCTAACTTTTGTCTGAAAAAAAAAAAACACATTTCATATATTATTTTCATGATATAAAATGAGAAGAAATTATTAGACAGATGTACAGACCCACTTGTTAACAACTAGAATTCTTTAATTAATTTTAGATAATTTCAGATACCAATGCCATTGGGTTTTAAGTTATTTAACACTTGAAATATGTGTAGTATAAAATCATAATTGAATAAATTATCATTATCATACCAATACTGACATAGTAAATGCATGATTTTTGACACTTTAGGCAAAACAAAAATAATCACCTGCCCTGATGACAAATTGCCCTGTCATCATTTTAACTTGCCAAGGGCAAGGGAAGTGAGCCATCTAGTGGGTTTGTAGAGCAGCCCTGCCCCGAAGAAAAGATAAATTAGTTACCGATGTAGTACCGTAGTGGCTAGGGAACTCGGCCAGTCACACACAGCACAGTGCGCCATTGACTTTGTACACGCGCCGTGCGCTGTGGCCGAGTTCTCCTGCACTGCGATAAATTGAACCTTCGTACATAAAATCGCGCCGTGCGGAAACCCGCTTTGCCGTTGAGCGATAATTTTCGATCGAGCGAAGGCACCGCGATATTGCGGTCCAATTTGTGTAAGTTTCTTTCGAAATGAACAACTGAGCGTAGACAAGTCCTTGTATTACTATATTATTCGTTTATTCAGTCACACTTAGCTTACGGCCTTGAAGTCTGGGGGAGTGCACCTTTGATGTTGATGAACAAAATATTGGTGTTACAAAAAATGGCTTTGAGAGCAATTACTTTCAATAATAGAATGGCCTCATCCTCCCCATTGTTTTATTCATTAGGTATATTAGATGTGTTTAAGCTGTATAAATTATTAGTAACACTTTTTATTGTTAAGCTGATTTATAAACATTTACCACACTCAGTGCTTGAATATTATACCTTTTTTGAAAACTCTTATAATACAAGACAAAAAGATGGAAATATTTTGGTTAAGCCTAAGATGAGAACAGAGCATGGAAAAACTTCAATCTTATTTCAGGGGTCTGATATTTGGAACAGTATGCCTTTGGAGATACGAAGACTTGATAGACTCCACCTTATTAAGATAAATGTAAAAAAGTATTTATTGAGTCATTACGTCTCATAATCTTTTGTGATTTGCTGCCAAAGATTTTGTATTCTGTTGAAAAGATTTGATATGTTTAATATAATCTTATAGCTTAGTTATTCTTAGTGGGTGAATGTCCACTATTGTAAATACTTAGAATAGACTGTTATTTAATCATAGTTTCTTGCCTCATTTAAATGTAAGTCATTTATTCATGTACAAAGGGTCCTACGCCCCACTAGCAATGGCTGCTATTTCTGTAGGGTCCTTTTACCAATTTGTTTGTATGTTAACATTTCTTATATACATGTATGATTGTTGTTATATACTTGAACCTTTTGGTAATAAAGTTATTCATTCATTCGTTTTAGATCTACAAAAGCGAGAATCAAGATTTTAACAATTGAAATCACAAATTATCGTGAACAAAATTTAAAAATAACAAATTTTGGATTGTAAAGACTGACTTTCAAGCGATTTTCTGGATTTCCAGGAGGAATGCAGAACAGCACGATACACGTATTTTATGAGCAATATGCAGATAAATCGTTTGATATAAGTTTCTAGTCATATGTTCAGTGCATTCTCGGCAAATCTAATTTCAAAGTCAGCCCTGTCCTTTTTCTGGCCGAGTTCTCCCCCCGGCCGAGTTCTCTAGCCACTACGGTACTAAAGAAAAATAGTGACTACAATTTAGTAAATTGAGAGTACAATGACCTAATTAATGAAACTCTGATCAAATGGGCATTGTATTGTATGGTTGTAAAGTGTTGCATAATGTGTTAAATAAATGATAATGTACATGTTATCATGTCAACAACAAGAACGCATGTACTTTGGATGTGGAATGTATTTGCTTATATGAACAAGAAGTATTGAAAAAAAAAAAATACTGGTGTGTCATCAAACATCAGCAGCAATCTGTCTGTCAATATTTGATTTACCAGGAGATAACTGTTACATGTGCAGTATGATGACGTACCATGGGGGAGAATTTAGGAAAAGATATTGATCTACAGTGTATGAATCACTCCTAGATTGGCTAGCCCACTCGGCGAATAAAGCCTAACAGCATACAATACAGTGCTCATTATATGCAGGGTACTTTTATCACTGAAACGGGAAACGCAACTGCATCTTTGAGTGGCCACTGACAGTGATTATTAGTGTGTGACTGCTGGTAGTGCACATATCTGTCTCTATACTTAGCGCAGTATCACCAGCTCTGAATCGGGAGGTTCAGTGCATACATGTACGAGTGATACATTTGTGAGAGCACACCTGATAGATGTTACATGTAGCAAGAGATGACGACTTCGTACGAAAGCAAGCAGGACGGGTTCGTTAAATTAAATTAGCGCATCCATTAATGTTTGCATACATGTACATGTGCATACTGTACTAGCATCAGGAGACTTAATCCAGTTTTCCTTCCTGCTGCCTTTCCATGGATTGGATTAAATGTCAGAGGTTCATGTAGGACTTAAGACTATTATTGAGGCACCGTCTTCCATGTTTAGTTTCCTTCTGGTTCATGATTATTAACAAGTAGCGGAGTATTTTGTTGTTGTTATGGATTTGAAAACGGAAACCCCCGGGGGAAGGTAAGTTCATATTTGTTAACATGAATACGACTTGTATAGCTTGTGTTTGTATGGGAATATTTATAAAAGGTTTTGTTTTGAATGATTTATAATGTATTTATTTAATTATATTACAAGTCTGTTTACAGATTGCAAAATAAACAAAATTAATGACTGGTAGATATGTAAAGGGTACCACCACCCAAAAATAATATTCTTATTAAAGAAAGGTAACATCTTGAGTAATCTACTCCACACAAAAATTAGGAAAAACAGTTTTCAGAAAAAATATATACATAATTGGGAAAAAGCATCAAGATACTACAACATGTGTTCATGGGTCTGCATACAAAGACTACATTTTGTCTAGGACGAATGCACCGTCCATGATTATTTTGTCTCCAAACGTACGTGTGAATAGAATTTGCACACTCGCAAATGTCTGGCGCGTAAAGAACCATAAAATAATAATAGTTCTGTAAGTGGTGGTAATTAATTGCATTGTTTATGAATTACACAACCCTTTGCAAAATGTTGGGCGTCTAAACTTGATATCACACAACGGTACCAAAACATATAATTATGTGTTGTTCTTTGCCTGGTGGTCCCCTTTAAGCCTACAGGAAATGTTTAAATAAAATTGAACTATTTCATAATTTGTGTTTAATTGAAAGTTATAAAAACAATAATTGTAAGCTCAAAATATACCATTTAATAAACAATTTCTTTCACTGTAGTCCTTTATATACCTGTATAAATAATTAAATATTATAAGTATCTTTTTAGACAAATGCATGTCAGTTTGATAATTTCATAACTATTTGTTTGCAAACTCCTATAACAATGCAGAGGAGATGGACAAAAGATGAGGTATGAACTACATGTATGATCAGACTTATACCGACCTGAACAAATCTGTGTTTCCTGTTCATGTTCATATTACATAGTATCAAAATTTACAGTCAAACCTGTGTATAGTGACCACCTAAGGGAAACAAGAATAGTGGCCACTGTAGACGGGTAACCTCATTAGACCTGTAGGTTCCATATTAAACTCTTGTGTTTTTTTTTCTACTTGGGATCATTGTGGGTGGCCACTATTGACAGGTTGGCTGCTACATGTATAGACAGTTGGCCACTATAGACAGGTTTGACTGTACATGTACAACCCTGCCAACCCATTTTATTTCATACTCGGCCCATGTAGAAAGATAATAAATGTTACAACTATAATGTACATACCAGTGCAGTCATCATTATTCCTTAATTTAATCATACATAATAAGATTATCCATTTTATTTTTTGTGGCATTCGACCACTGTCACTTTGCTTCATTAATTAAAACTGTTTTTTCTGGCATACATACTAAATTGTTAAAATTACAGTTTCTACAGGTCTACCGGTATTATTTTATTTCCTTTTTGTGTTTCCTGGGTTGAGATCTGTGAACTCGCATGTTTTGTATAATCTATTTTTAGTAATTTCTTTATGAATATAATTATATCACTTTTAGATCCATTTGCTGTGCCTGTACATGTTGGGCATACATTGTATATATGGGTTCATTTTTTGGTATTTAAATAATGATAATTGCATCGCCCAGGAATAGAAGCAGAGGGGGGAATTACAGTCATAAATAGAGATTTTATTGGCACACACTAAAACATAATTAAAATCCATGTTATTTTAATCATTTTATACGTAAATGATAATATCTTACCTTGATTCCTATTTATGAGATAAAATTGTCAAGTGTCAAGTGTCAAGTTCTCTTGTTTTAAAGTGATTATTATGGAAGTTTCCTGAGATTTATTGTTTTAGTTACGTACTTGTTTTTGTAGAGCAGTTTACCCTATACATAGAATTAGAACAGTCTCTGACTCTCTGTTTATATATATTTGTACTTATGACCTGTGACTTGTTGTGAGTATTCGACCTTGAAATCATGTAAAATGTAGAATTTATAATTTATCATGTATGTGATGTGATTGTGTGTAAAACTTCCCTAATTCCTATCAATTTAAATGTTTATTCTCAATTTTGTTTTTCATAAAACTATATAAAGTGTATATTTTTAAAATACATGTTTTTTTTTATGGGAGCTTCTTTTTTAATGTCTTGAGCAATTTTAACTGACCAGTATTGAATTCATGGTGACATTGATTATAAATAATAATTCACTTTCTAATTTCAGTACCATGTTGTTGAGTTTTTGTATCATTTCATTTTCAATGGGGTGTCAACTTGCCATTCATGAGGGAACATGGAATAACCAATATATTTGGATTTTAGTAATCCAGTTAAATTTACATATATACATGTAGTACTGTATTAAAAACTGTTTTTAATTACCTTTTATCATTCTATGTATGTTGTATATATATTGTAATTATTTCACATTGTGTTTAAATTCATTTCCACTATTATTTAATCATTTTAACCTGATCCCTACAAGATTCTGAAATCCCCATAGACCTTGTACATAGCCCACCCGGTTCCCGTAGGCAAGGGGTTAATACCTGAGCAGTTATCTTTTATGTGGTTATTTTGTTTTGTGTATACAATGTACTGTTCTCGTACTAGTACCTGGTTGATAATGTGATTACGTTCCCTGTATTGAGTATACCAGTGCGCTTGTTACATGGTATTTCAATTATGTCAGCATTGCATTTGCAATTCATATGAGGCCCACCGAGACTGAGTAAAATTGCATACATCATTTTCTTTCAATAAGTTTATCTGCTCTAATGAAATTACATTTTCAAGACATATTGATGCCCAAGTTCTTTACATTTGTAGTGATTGCTATGTGCATTATAGGTCCATTTATTCTTCAGTGTGGTAGTACTATTAATTATAATCTTAAAGGCAATTTTATGAAATGAAACAGATACAAAAAATACATGTACCTGGATCTCCTAAATAAATTGAAAGATAACATATTCTTGTATGAATGATTTGAATTAATTATTTCCTTTGGAAAGTTAAATGGATAAGCAGATTTTAGCATCATGTCTAATTTGCAATTAAAACAAATAATCATTGGATTTCGGTCAATTTAGAATAACTTATGTGTAAATGTAGACGGTAGATCATGTTACATGTGCATTGTGTTTGAACTATATTTGCAAGCTACATGTACTATAAGCTGTTAGAGATGTATCTATTGTAATATGTGTGCAATGTACATAGTCCATCTATTCTAAATCTACAAGAAAACAACTTTTCCTTTTTTTATTTTTAAATCGTAGGCTTTGATTTTTGGGGGAATTTTTTGTCCAGGGGAATAACTTACACAATGTATGTGTTGTCTAATTTCATTTATTTCAACCAAATATCAAAATACATAAAATACAAAAAAAATCAACAAATGGTTGAGGTGCCCCTTGAAAGCAAAGCTTGTAAGCGGGGCACCTTAACAACATAATAAACTAAATTAGCTAAAATACAATTTTACAAATAATTTCAAATTAAGCATAAGGAATCTATATGCCCACATTCCCCCCCCCCCATCCCACCCACCCACCCACCCTCCCCCACCCACCCCCATGATAAAATAAAATGTACCTGCATATATCTACACCCATGTTTTAGATAGTTCAATACAATAAAAAGTCACTCCTCAGTGTCTTTGAATATTATGATTTCTTTACTAAGTAAGTACTCTATCTGTATTGTGTAATGAGTGTGTTCTGTGATAGTTCACTGTAACATCCATAATATCTTCTTTTTTGTAAAAGATAATTTGTATTCAGATTCAGTTTCGTTAATCAATTGTCTTGTCAGTAATACTAACAAAGTTCCGTCATTAATGTACAAGAGATGGATGTTGTACAGTAATTGTATTGACCATCCTTGACCCGTAACTTGAGTGTACTGTAGGTGGTCAATCAGTCATACCCTTTATTTAGTAACAAAATATGATGAGGATATTTTCTAATCCCCAAGTTGTTTTACGTTGTTGATGTCATAAATCTTACAGAGTATTGGAGAGATGTAAAGGCCTAACCTTTTTGCAAATTCTGTAATGTGTGTGTGTACTGTACTGTAGTAAATAACTGTCATATTTTTGAGGAAAAATCAAAAGGATAATCTTAATTCTCAAGTTGTTTTACGCTGTCTTGATAATTATACTTTTTTTCAAATCTAACAGAGCGAAGGAGATGGATCTCCCTACGGCCATTGAGGAGACAACCGTCGCCCTCAATCTCTTTCTAAACAACAGATTCAGTGAGGCCAGGGCTATATTTGAACCATGGTGAGTCTTTATTAAATATTTCATATCTTGCCTTTTAAAACATTTATTTTCTTCATTTTCTTACATTTGAATTAGAAAACAACAACATACAATTTGCAAATGACGATAATACAGTACTCTCCGGCCTCCGCTTAATGGGGTTGTGTTTTTGCAAGGGATATTTAATTCCCATTTAACAGGAGTACCCCTTTAAGTGGTGGAAATTTACTGAAGATACATAAGAAATGTTTGTTCAAATCTTACTCGTTTAACAGGAGTACCCCTTTAAAGGGACTTAGTAACATTGTCCAAATCCTCAAAATAAAATTTTAATTCTAGCGGTTCCCTTATACCTTGTTGTATTCGTATTAATAATAAAATCATTGGACAGGTTTCGGTTTTTCAAATTTCCCTTTCGTTACAAAGATATTTATGATTGAAGTATTCAGATAAGAAAAAACTCTGGGCGAGTTTTTCTTCCGTGTACAAAGTGAGTGCAGTGAGTTACTGAATATCACTTTGCATTTTCGCTCATTACTTGGCCATACAATGTCCATTTGACTTGAAATTTTCACACAATACCCTGTGGACATAATGTATGAGATAACAGCAATATACATTGCATCAACCATTCATCACTTTTTGCACATGTCAACAAAGTTACTAGATCCCTTTAAATGTTACCCCATTAAGGTTGATTGGTGTGGCCAAGGGAGGGAAAGGGAGAGGGGTATGCTTAATGCAGGCTGTAAATTAAATAAACAAAACACAAACTTTAGTATTATAACAAGCCCGATTTAATTTTCGGAATAACGAAACTGATTTTTATTTTTTATTTTTTATTTTGTCTGTAATAATAATGTAACATACAATGTTCATGTACATGTATTCTTCTAGAATTTTCTAAAATTTGCTTTGTATGAATCAATTGATTAAATCATAAAATCCCCAAATTGACAATGCCAAACTTTATGGGTACCAAGACACATTCAGCTTTGTTCAGGCAGTCATTGAATGAAGACGTTCCAGTTAATTACCTTGGTGACATTTTTTGTACCCCTATCTTTTACCTTCAAGCAATTGATTGCCTTAACCTTTGATTTATTATCTGTGCTCCTCAAATTGGCAATGGCACGGTTAGCTAGATCAGCACGATCAGGCAGTCATGCCCTTTGGTTTAAATAATGAATTATTTACACTTGAATTATATTCACTTCTCAAATTTGCAATGCCATCATGTGCAGGTCCCACGCCAGCATCTACCATGCACTGGGGCATGGCACAATCAGCTATCTTCAGGCAGTGATGACCTTTGACCCGTCAGACATTCAGGAGGCTATCCGGCTGATCAAGAACTCCATCGAGGTCGCAGGGCGGTTCCGCAAGAAGCAGAGCGTCGTCGCGTCGGTGTCCAAGATGATGTGGAAGACGAATTACGACACGTATACAGATGGTCAGTTTAAACAGAAAAATGCGTTTTGCCATGACCATAATGAACCAGGGGAAATTAACATTTATTTTTCAGGGGCTGCTTCTCAAGCTCGCCTACATAAAAATAGCACTCTAAAAATGATTTTACTTTGAACTCTAGGCAAATTTCCAGGGGCTCTTTTTGGCATTTGTTTTTGTTGGGGGGGGGGGGGGGAGGGGGGAGGGGGGGCTATGGCCCTGAGCCCCCCCCCCTTTTATTTTGTTTTCACAGCCTTATTTTTTACAACAGTATTGTAGCCATTTAAACACCTTATTCTGTGCGTAACTTTTCCTCAGTGTAACCTTTCAAAAAAGAAGACCTTGCATTTTTCTTTTTTTGTTTGGCTAATTAATTTGATATAAATGAAAAAATAATCAAACAAAATTATTACTGTTGGGATTTTATACAACATTGGTAAAACAAAATAATATATAAATTTGTGTATTTATTTTGTTGACTCGACTGGGGGTAAATTATTTTTATACTAGTTAATATCTAGTCCAGTAAGCTTTACAACATAGAAAAGGGGTGTTTTTGAAGCAAAAGACACACACATAGAATTACTTTTTCATTGACAAAAATCCATATCAAAGTAAATGAAACCCCAATTTTTTTTCTCACAAATTTGTTCTAACCCTGACAGAGGAGGTCCATGCAGAGCTGTGCTATGCGGAGTCACTCCTCGAGCGCGCAATCCTTTCTTTCATCCAAGATGACAACCTCATCAACTTCATCAAGGGAGGGCTGAAGATAAGAAATGGTTACAACTCCTACAAGTAGGTCTGAATTTTAAAGCACAGTGTGACTTTCCTCCTTTGTACAAATGGAACGTTTGCCATGTAGCAAATGATTTTATGTGTAGGGTCACGATATATATTTTGTGTTAGAGCGTGCTATCATTTCTTTCATCTGCTTCATCAACTTCTATCAAAGGACAGATGGAAAATCGGAAATGGCTACCACTCTTACAAGTAGTAATTAAGTCTAACAAATCTTTTGCTAAAGGTATAAGAAAAGACAACAACATCCAATCACGGTATAGGGATGCTGTTGCTATGCAGTATTACATAACATCACCCCTGTGAGGAACCCTATGTACACCCCTCACTAGCCTTATCTAGATGATGCCACATCATCACTTATTGTATACTCGCACTTGCCATGTGGACCTAGAGTAATAAACAGCTCAATACTACATCTCTGTGTCTTGTGTGATTTGTACTGGACTGCTAATAAGAACCCACAAATATACAACTACAAAACGATATTACAACAATATTACAAACATATTATTTCATAGTACTTCTTGGAATAAGTAATCACTTCTTGGATTATTCATCGCTATGGGTAACGTTGCTAAAGAATGTCGGGCAAGCCCCACATTTGTGACCTAGCAGCTGCTTTAATAAGCCAGTCTCAAACAAGGAGACTTTTACTGTTTCACAGCATGAAACCAATGCAATTTTCCATCTTTAGCATTGCAACACGAACAGTTGAATGAGTGTGTGAGAGGTCCTAGTTCCAATCACTAAAACTGTTTCAAGGACCAAGACTGCAGTTTCACAGTTTTGAAGATGTCCAATATTTTGTTTGCGCGCACAAGACCAGTTGCAGCTAGTCTTGGTGGCACAAGCTTTCAGTCCTAAGTGGGAGACTGCCTTATAAAGACAATCGGCCAGCTACAAGCTACAAGCAAAGGTGTATTAATGAAAGGACAAGTTGTTCAACATATAATCATTGCAATGCTATATTAACAAAAGCATGTGATGTAATCAGTTTGCTGCTCTTTAGAGTGCCAAAGTAGTAATGTCACATTCTTTTGAAGTTTTGTTATAACATAGTATTGGTTCTAAGCAACTTGTCCTTTGATCCTGGATTTCGATTTTGCCTTCTTAGCAACCGCTCGTTCAGAAATGTCCGGCTTGCCTGACATTGTTTAGAACCATTACACATGGCAATGAATAGCTGTGACATCACACTTCGGTACTCTATAGAATTATTGCCATGTTATAACAAAATCATGTGATGAAATCGCTTTGCTGCTCCACTCTGTAGGACTTGATGATTGTTTTATTTTCTTTCTTTCTATACTCAGGTCTTGTGTTCAGATGCTAGAGAGCAGAAAATGGTCGTCTGCGAGGTCGAAGCAACAGTTTGAGAGCGGCGTCAAGTTCGGCAGTGGAACTTTCAATTTGGTGAGAATTTAGAGGTTTTAATTGTTGTTTGGTAAAAGAATAAAAATGTCCATTCATTTCAGTTCATCATAGTAATAATATTGGGGTCTTATACCGCACACATATCTGTCACAATGTGACGCTCCTTGAGCTATTATTACCCATGGTCATCAAAGACAGTTCAAACCCACAATGATATTGCGATCTTTCTCAACCCCCTGGGGAGCATGCTAGCCATATGCTGCCAATGGCGCATGGCTAATCAATAAACCGACAATGGTACCCATTTATACTCCTGGGTAGAGAGGAGCAATGCCTTTATATTTGCTTGCATGCTTCAAATTATTGCATTAATTTAACGTTTTCTTTGCAATTTGTAAGCCTTGATCAAGCTAAATTGTACTTTGTCTACTAAATTTTTGTTGCTGAGGAGGTCTGGACATTTTCATGTTCATATCATTTTCAGAATGGTGTCAATTATAATAGCATCTCTTTCAATTTCTAGCAAATAACTATTACAATATATTTATTAGAGGAGTAAATATGAGGAGTGATGTGTGTATTTTGATATTTATGAATTTAGATATTGTTTCTTTTTTACGCAGTGTATATCAATGTTACCAAAGAGGATACTGAAATTACTGGAATTTGTAGGCTTCTCAGGAAATAGGGTAAGTACAGTAATTTGTTTTTCACTAATCTTCAGTTCATGTTCCTTCTCATTAAGTCTGAGAAATTTGCATATTTATATTATACTTAGTAAAAATCATTTATTTTGTTTTTATGACAAGTGCTATTAGATCAATAATTTAGTTTTGTGATGTGTAACCATATAATTATTATTTTTTTAATCCGTATGTAAAAGCAAATGTTAAAACTTCATGCATAAACAGTTCAGATAAATATGTGAATCATGATTATCCATTCGATCTGTTTCTTCGTTAATTTTGTCTTATCATGCAGTTCTTTATAACGAGAACTTGAGGACTACTTTGAAAGCAAATACATCATGTAGTGATTCCTTTACGTACATTACTTGAACCCTCCAAACAGTAAAAATGGTATGATCATAATGTATCTGGTTCATTATTTTCAGACTTTAGACTTTGTACGGTCATACATGTAGTATGATATCAGAAGGTATGTTTCTGGATTTAACCAGCTCCGCTCTATTTTAAGACTTAAGACCAGTAACTTTTCATAATTAATGTTTGAATGACAGATAAAGGGGCTGACTGATCTAGAAATGGCTTCCAAACTACCGTGTCTCAGGTCTCCGTTGTGTACAATGGTCATAGTCTCCTATCACTCGATAGGCACATACGTGTTTGGTAAGTATGATTGCATTGTCTTGATCATTTCATACAATTGCATTATATTATATTCTTACATGAAATATATATATAATGAAAGAAGCATTCATTGATTCACATTAAACTGACAATATTGATTTACGTGTTCAAGGATCCCAGTTTTTAGGCAAGAGCCTGGATTCACACCCTGGTCACCTAGAAATTCAGGCTCATTCTAATCATTGTCCACACAATTATGTATCATGACTCATTTTTCAGGCTCTCTGTAGGTCACTGGCATCTCTTTATATTGTTTTCTAAAAAATAAAGAAATTGCTCAGGTTCTCCATGTGTAGGCAAATGACGGTTATAGGAGCTATTACTCAATGCACACTTGTGTCGAAGATAAGAGTGATAATTATTGTTTGCACTGTTGATATGAGGCGTCTCAATAGTAATGTCAATAGACACTATTCCACCCTTGACTGATAATAATGGCTGACATGACAAGAATGCAAAAAAAGACATGAAAGAATACAAGATTTTCTCACTTTGTCTTGTTCTTACCCTGACTGGGTCATACAAAATGGTACCTTCTGCCTTCTAGCCAGGCGCTCAGCATTTATAGAAAGGAAAAGGAAAAGTCAATTGCCAAGAGCTACATTTACTAGATGACTAGATGACTTCTGTAGTGTTCAGTAGTACTTTAGTAGATGTGTGGCCTAGGGCTGCAGAATTGGAGATAGTGCCCCATTGTCAGACTTGCCAACCGTTCCGTTTTTAACGGAATTGTCCCGTTTTTAAAGTTTTTATAACCATAAAAAACGGAACGTTCCGATTTTTGAAAAAAAAAAAAAAAAAAAAAAAAACGATTTTTTTTTTTTTTTTTTTTTTTTTTTTTTTTTTTTTTTCTTCTCGGATATACATGTACCATCCGATATCTGTCAGTTTTTTCAATTGGAATCAGCAGGGTAGTGCCATGTTAGTCTACAAACCGCTGTCACGATGAAAGCCTTCGAATATCTCATCACAAATTATTCTTCTAAATTTGGCTCTTACCAGGTTTAATCTATTAATTTATGCCGGTCGGTTAACCGTCGTGTAACCGTTTCACTACAGCCCTAGTATGCCACCAGATTGCACAATTGTAAGTCCAAAAATGCAAAAGCTCCCTACCGTGGGAGGGGGGACACCCCCCTCCCCTCGGTCGCTCCGCTCCCTCGCAATCGGGTGTTCAGTTTTCTGACTTTCAAATGTTGGCAAGTACCGTAAATCTCCGTGTATAAGGCGCACCCGTGTATAAGGCGCACCCCCAACTTTTAGAGACACCATATATTTTTTTACGACACCCTGTAGTGCTGTTGGAATACTTACATCGCTGGTCTAGGGCATATCAAGGGCTTAATGTCAATTGTTGCTTTCATCATCATATACACTTTTTCACATACAAAATAGTGGTTAGTACAAAAATTGCACACATTGAGCAATAACACTGGTGCTCATGAATATTCATATTCCTGAATATTCAAGCACTTTACTCATTTAATATAGTGCAATTTTCTACCTTAACTAACTTTAACTATTTAACCATTTTCAATTGTGAGCAAAATTTATAACCACTGGCTAGATAATTGCATATATAATGAGTACTGCTGCTCAAGAATGTATGAATATTCATTAGCAGCTGGAATTTGCTCAATAAAATTGCAACTTTACAGATCTATAACCAACCTTTTTATTGTGAGATAAAGGTATATGTTGCTGAATGCTACAACAGACAGCAAGCTCTTGTCATGCCATGAGCCAGTGTAATATGCATTGAACATGACTAGAGGGTTTTTTTTTTTTTTTTTGCTGTACCTGTGTATAAGGCGCACCCCCGACTTTGAAATTTTTTCCGACGGAAAAAAGTGCGCCTTATACACGGAGATTTACGGTATGCATTGTGTGCCCAAATTGCCACAGGAAGGACTTGTAACTTTATCTTCAATTTATATTTCATGTCCTGGTTATGCATGTGACTGCGGATATCCAGAGCAGACAGTGCAGCATGTGATAAATGACGACCCTTTAAGATGTTTTCCTGGTGGTTTTCAGGGGGTTCATCGAACAAAAGATTCGGCTCTTACCTGGCTTACTAACTTAAAATTGACATTATAGATTGTGCATACATGTCATACAAAACAATCACAAGTACTGCAGATGGGGATATTGAGCTAGCCTGAAAGATCCTAGACCCCTTCTGTAACACTTATATTAGTCGAAGTGCTACATAATTTGTGCCTAATTTGCATAGGAAGGACTTTAAAGGTGCACCTGTAAAGTGTCAGATATTGCCCAAAATGACATTTGAGACTTCAATCCTATACCAAAATCATTGTAAGATATATCTGAATGATGTGTGAAAGTTTCATTGAAAAAGTACACTGCTTTCCTGGTTAAAAAAAGCGAAAATTTGCGTCAGCTTTTACAACTAATTACAGTATGACGCTTATGACGTTTATGACCGTCTGTAGACGCTCTTGAGCTGAATAATTATCAATGATAGATATCTTCAAGAGGCATTTGAAAAGATCTTACCCTTTTTTATTCTTCTCTTACCGTAAGCTAAACAACACGGTAGAAGAGAAATGTGGAAGCTCAACGTAATTTTTGTGGAGTTAGACACTTTACAGGTGCACCTTTAACCTTAATTTTGATTCATATCTCATGTTATTTTCCCCCAGGTACTGCTGATGGGGACATCGAGCTAGCAAGGCGGATCCTTGAGCCGAGTCTCAACAATTACCCCAAGGGAGTCATCTTCCTGTTCCTCGCAGCCAGGATAGAGGAGATCTCTGGTAACCTTGATCAAGTGAGTAGAGTCAAGACTCAATAACCAAAATAGTTATGTGTTCTATCATTTTATTATTGGATGGATAGAGAGATAGATATTTTATAGTCTTTGAACCTTCAAGATGTGGCGAAGAAATGTATCTTTAATTGGCAAAAGAAATTGATAACAATGATGTATTTCATACTTAAAATAAACAATTACTCATAGTCATGATATACTAGATAGTGGACGTGGTGTGGCAAGATTGGTAGAGCGCGCGCTTTCCAATCGTGAGATCCCGAGTTCGAACCCAGAGTATGCCCATCGTGTTGGTCCTTCAGCAAGACAATTAATCCACTATTGCTGCTCTTTACCCAGGTGTATAAATGGGGACCCGGTAGGAGTGGAACGCATATGCAATTGTACTTGTATACCGTTAATTGGGCCATATGGCTGCCAGACTACATTGCTCCCAAGGGAGCAGAGAGTGCACGTCATGTGTGGAATTAGGCGCTATATAAATCGAAACATTATTATTAGATAAACACTCTTGTTTTAAATTTCATTTCCCTCACAGGCAATAGAGAAGTTCCAGGAGTGCATAGGATCCCAGCAGGAGTGGAGGCAGTTCCACCATCTGTGCTACTGGGAGCTGATGTGGTGTCATGCATACAAGCTGGACTGGCCCATGGCAGCACAGTACGCTCACAAGCTGTGTGAAGAGAGCAGGTGGTCAAAGGTATGTTTGTCTGTTTGTTTGTTTGTTTGTTTGATTGATCCCACTAAGAGTTAGAGGCAGTTCCACCATCTGTGCTACTAGGAGCTGATGTGGTGTCATGCATACAAGCTGGACTGGCCCATGGCGGCACAGTATGCTCACAAGCTGTGTGAAGAGAGCAGGTGGTCAAAGGTAGGTTGGTTTGTTTGTTTGTTTGTCTGTTTATTTGGTTGTTTATATGTTTTAGATGACACCACACAATTTAATAACGAATTCGAACCACCTTTTATCTCATCGTGATTATTTGCTTTTTCTTTTGCCAGGCCATCTACCAACACTTACTGGCAAGCTTCCTCCCCATGCATCTGCCGTGAACGAATACGTCAAGGATCTTGACCCAAAGGGAAAAGGATCTTAATTTCAGTACCGTTACCTCATGCTAATATTCCTGTCATCTTTAATAGAATAACCTCATTTACATTTTTATTGTTTTGTTTGTCCTTTTTCTAGGCGATCTACCACCACTTACAGACAAGCTTCCTCGCCATGCATCTGCTGCAAACGCTCAAGAACATTTGAAAGGTGAACGACCTCTACACAAAGGTCAAACAGAAGAGAACATGCAAAAGGTCATTGTTCTCAATGCAGAGCAATTTCACCACATAGAAATTTTTCCATAAACTAAATTCTCCTTTTCTTTTTGCCAGGCAATCTACCACCACTTACAGGCAGGCTTCCTCGCCATGCATCTGCCGCGAACGGACGAGAACATCCAAAAGGTGAACGACCTCTACTCGAAGGTCCCCGAACTGAAGCAGCGCATAGCGGGCAAGTCCATCCCCATGGAGAAGTTTGCGGTCAGCAAGGCCAAGAAAGAGATGGACCACGGGACGGAGCACACTCTAGCTGGACTAGTAAGTTCTGCTTCAGTCTATTTTGTTTCTACTTTAATAAGGCTCGGTCGCATACCACGGGATAGCGCAAACGTATGCCCCCCCAACAGAGAGTAAAATTTTCAATCGGTTTGTCTTTGTTCGTATGCGTTTTTTGTCCATACCTTGTCAGGGGAGGTATGTTGTTCTATCCGGCGGAATGTTTTGTGCATGAAGCAATGGAGACAACTTTTACCACAGGTTAATTTGCTTTTGCAAATTTTCTATTCATCAGGCATCCTTTCATGCTATCCGGTGATATGTGACCGGGCCTTGAATTCCTTAAAAACAAGGGGTGAGTTGGTTTGTGGGATGTACCACACACTTGCTGGGTGAGTAAGTTTAGTTTTGCTTCTTTCATTCATTGCGGTCAGCAAGGCCAAGAAGGAGATGGACCGTGGGACGGGGCACACTCTAGCTGGACTAGTAAGTTTAGAATGTCTTCTTCAGTCGCATACTAGATTCTTTGTTCAGATTTGCATCTCATCCATGGGAGAATTTCTTTTCATCAAGGATGGATGAGGTAATAATGATAGATCAGGGGGTTGTTTCACAAAGATTCTAAGTTTAACTTAACTCTTGGACTTAAAAATTATGGAAAGCCATTGTTAGTTTTTTACAAATTTTGGGGTAAAGTTCTTTTAAAAGGCATTAAATCTTGATTCAAGTCCCTGATATTTTCTTTTATCAAGGCAATTTCATGTTCGTGATGTATAATTTATGAAAAGTCTAAAATACTTGCCTTTTTGCTTTTGAATTTTCAGTTTTCGACAATAAATGAATAAATCTAAATCTAAATCTCCATTCTTAATTGTTTTAGGAGCTGATCTACATCTGGAATGGGTTCTCGATATTAGCCAAGAAAAACGAGCTCTTGGAACCTGTGCTTATCCTCACAGAGTCAACGTTACAGCAGCTCAAAAAGACCAAAGGTAAAATTCATCATCTTTTTGTATCATCACACAACTTCCTGCCAATGGCGGGCAAATCTGAGCGATACGTAAATTGGTCTTGCTTTAGTGAGCGAAATTTCTGTGGCCATATGATATGTAAGGGACACATTTGGAATCTTTTGTACTCAATATTGTCCAAGAAGTACATGTATGAGCATTGGAACCTATGCTACTTCTCACAGAGTCAGTGTAACAGCAGATTAAAAAGAACAAATGTCAAATTAGCTGTAAAATACCAACTCTGCATCACTTGCTTTATTACGTAAAACTTCCATATCCAAATAATAAGCAAGAAACACATTTTGAATGGACTTTACTCTATACCAATAATAATAATAATAATATACTCGATTTATATAGCGCCTAATATGATTGATAATCATCTCTAAGCGCTTTACAATGATAATATTACCCCCGGTCATAGGATACAATGCAAACCAGCACACATTGTGTGCACCATCTACCAACTCTACATTCCTGCTCTAGTACGCACAATTTATGTGTCCTTATAAATGATATGCAAGAAACCCAATTGGAATGGGTTTTCTAAATTAGCAAAAAAGTGAAGACTCAGTCCTACTTTTAACTGAGTAAAGTAGTAAACATTAGGGTAGCCCCCCGCCCCCCCCCCCCAAAAAAAAAAAGCAGTGGTGACACTTAATTGTTATGCCCCAATTCTACCCTATTTGCCTTTTTAATAATTTTAAGAATGATTTATTACCACATATTAATACTTTGCTCTTGTACTTGACAGTTGTATTTATGTTTTGTATTGTACCAACACTTTACATAGTGGTTATGATTTAAATGTATATGCTCTTTTGCAATCAGGAAGTGGCAGTAACAAGTGCTATTTGGATGACTACAGCCTCGCCATGCTACTCAAGGGATGCCCTCAGGCCCTCAGGCATCTAGCCAGACCGGTCACAGGCTAAGCATCTTTATTTTGTATTGTTTATTATTGGAGATATAACCACAGAAAGTTCAAGGAAATAATTAGCATTTTGCTCACTTTTCTGACCTTGACAGGAAGTGGCAGTAACAAGTGCTATGTAGATGACTACAGCCTCGCCATGCTACTCAAGGGCATCGCCCTCAGGCATCTATCAAGACCATCACAGGCTGAACTCTGCTTCCAAGAAGTCATCACAAAGTAAGCGATTATTGTATTTGATTTTCTGTTTTCTGGTTTCTTTTTTCTTTTTTATATTGTTTGTTTGTCTATTTGTTTGTAAATTACATATGAACATCTTACCAGACCAGGGCCCCGTTGCAGAAGAGATGCAATCGATTGTAACGTTGCGATTAATTGTAAGTCCAATCATGTGACTAAATGCGCTCATCTGATTGGTTAAAATGCGCACATTTTCTGACTTGCAATTAATTGCTATTTTGCACTCGATTGCATCTCTTTCTGCAACGGGACCCATGTGCTTCCAAGATGTCTGTACAAAGCTAGCATATCTGTGACATTTGTAAGTTTATATTTGTATGTTGAGTGCATGCATTGCATCTAGCCAGATTTCACAGGCTGCACTCAAGATGCCAAGAAGTCATCACAAATTAAGCACTGTTGTGCTCTAGGTTGTATGAATGATATTAAGCCCCTTGGAAGGTTTCTCCCCAGGGAGTGGAGATGATGCACACATTACATGATGCAAGTTTGCATTGTGCCCTATGACCGGGGTAATAATAGTGTTAAGTGATTAGAGATGATGTTTCCATTTGGGTGCCTGAAAACCTATATAATAATAGTGTTAAGTGATTAGAGATGGTGCTACAAAGACCTAGTGAATCATGTATCATCAAGTATACATGGAAGGTGTACGTGTATACTCCTGTATTGATGTAATGTGAATTTAATTTCTCTATGAGGGACATAAATGCCAGGGGGGTGTTTCACAAAGATCCCAAGTTGAACTTAATTCTAAGTTTGACTTAACTATTATGGAAAACCATTTCTAGCCTTGGAACAAAATATATTCAAAAGCAAAAATGCAAGTATTTTAGACTTTTCATAAATTTTACATGGAGAACATGAAATCTCTTTGATAATAGAAACAAATATTTATGAATTTAAACAATATGTAATGCCTTTTAAAAGGACTTTTAGAATTTGTTTTCAAAGAATCTAATCGCTTTCCATACTTTTTTAGACAAACTTAAAGTTAAGTTCAACTTAGGATCTTTGTACGGTGAAACACCTCCCAGGACATCAAACTTGGTACCCCATGGTTATAAGTCAAGCACCTGTCTGATTGCGCAACAAGAGCTCACTGGTCACAGATATGCGGGGCAAATGGTTAATGTATTTTTGTTTATGATGTTCCTTATTTTACTCTCTGCAGTGAGAGAGAGCTACTGTACGACCACTACCTGGTTCCCTACGCTACACTAGAGCTTGGACTGCTCTACCTTCAGTACGACAGGCTACATGAGGCAAAGACATTCCTTACCCAGTGCAGGTAATATCTCTTACGTAAACCCATTGCCTACAGGAACCTACCTGGTGGGCCCTGTACTTACCCTGGCTATGGGGATTTGAATACTCCATACTCCATTACAGGGCCATTCTTAATAGAGCCCAACATTTCAAGTTAAATGGACGTTATATGGCCGAGTAATGAGCAAAAATGCAAAGTGATATTCACTAACTCATTGCCCTCACTTTGTACACGGTTCTGATGATCCAGTGGATTATTTAACATCTGAACTCTTCAATCGTAACTATCTTTTTAACGAAAGGGAAATTTGAAAAATCTAATCCTGTCCCATGATTTTATTGCTAATTGCTAATACGAATACAACAAGGTATGAGGGAACCGCTAGAATTTCAATTGGATTTTGAGGATTTGGACAATGTTACTAAGTCCCTTTAAATTGTTTTAACATATTGGTCACCAGAAGATCCATTTGGATGTAAGTACATACTAAAATAATCATGCTCTTTTCTCTTTCAAGGACCCATAACAAGAAGTACATGCTGGAGAATAGGCTTCACTTCAAGATGCACGCCGCCCTGGAAAACCTCAAGACCAAGCTAGCCCGGTCCAAGGACCCGGTGGACAAAGCCCTAGACTCCGTAGACCTGGAAGCTGAGGATGAGAATGGAGCCCAAGATGGACCTGTGGATGGACCCAATACGGATGGGCCTGTTTCGGATGGACCAACCAATGGAACCCAAGACCAGGAACTGTCATCATCTGGACCCAGTTCCAGTATTTCCCAGACACCTTGAGCTAGATGGGACTGTGTCCCAATCCCACGTGCTAACTTCTGAAGAAAATAGGAACAAAACCGACTGAACTTACTAGACCAGCTAGAATTTGCCCCCATCCTACAATTTGTTTTGCTAACATCTTTTGATTCTGCTCAAAGATGGGTTAGTTTTCATGCAAACTGCTACTTCACAAATTAAGACGATATGTTTTATTTATACAATGCTCGAAATTAGCACAGGCCCACTAAATTAATTGATGCTAAATTCCACTGGCCTGAATGGACAACCAAAGATAATATAACTGTTCATGTTTTTCATTGCTTGGGGCCGGCATACAATTCATGTTTCAGGCCACTACAATACAAATTTTGTTAAATGTCTTGTTTTAACTTGCCCTACTGGGCCACAAGGCAAAAAAGTTTAATTTCTAGCATTGTTTTATGGTCAAGTGGTCACAAAGCAAGATCTTTTGCAATACTAACATTCCTGAAACAATGTCACATGCGAAGTAGAGAAACATTACAAAAGACTCTATTTTTCTGTATTTATGTAACTATGGTTACACAAATTGATGAGCATATGTGCAAGAGTGTGTGTGTGTGTGTGTGTGTACGGATAGTTCTGTTTTGTATATGTGTTTCTTTTGTATTGTCCTTTCTGTCATAAAGAATTCTGAATTCAAAGCCCTAAGGTAGATTTCTACATTCAGAACGACAGAAAATATTAGATACATACATCTACACTGGATATCACGAGTCTATGTGCCTGTTTGTGTAATATATATACAGTGTAAATCTATCCAATTTTGTAGTTCACATTTTCTATTGAATAATCCGTATTATATTTATTCATATAATATATTCTATATTTAGGTATCCTTTTTTTTTTACATTGTACATAAGATCAAATGCTGAAAATGGGTACCCCAGATTATTATATTCTCTATACATATATGTTGTGTTTGATATCTATAGTGTTATTCATGGAGGTCTTTGAGGCATTCATGAAATTTCTTTGATTTGTCTCGTGTGTAGTTTCTCGCTCATTTTATTCCTCACATGATTTCTGGACCAAAAAACCGGTTGAAGGACCGTGTCCCTAGTGATGGTGATTTCTCTATACTTGAGTACTAGGTACATGTACTTGTATGCTCCCTGGGGAGTTGAGACTTACGCCTGATCGAGAGTATGGAGTTGTGCCTCCAGTGTGCCCCGTCTCGGCTTAGTGCAGGGGTAAATTGAACTTACATGTATGCACTGATGGACAAATAACAGATGGATGAAAATTCATGATTGGTTTGTTGCATGCCTTCGAAACAAATGGCTCTAGGTTCAAAACCGATTAAAGGTATGCCCACAATTTACATGTATGCTCTTCAGCGAAACACTTAATCCCCATTGCTGCTCCTCTAAGGAGCTAATGGGTACCTCTTCATTTGTGTAGCACATGACTAGTATGCTCCCTGGGGAGTTGAGACTACACAAAATAGTTGCCTGTTTTTTAATTGTACAATCATGTTTGCCTCGTTGGGGTCACAATATGTGTTATGGACTCAATTATAAGTACTTACTATAAAGGAAAATGTATTTATTACATCAACAAAAAATGTAATTCATATGGGGATTAGTTTTAACAGATCAACTACATGCAGTTATTTATTGTTTCTGTTGATATGTGAAATTTAAGAAAATAGTTAAATCAATAAATCAAAGTAACTAGGCTTTGATATTTAAAAATTATGCTAGTTTTCCAAATAAAAAAAGCTTTTTTAGGGTATCGTAGTTAGCTTGCCAGCTCCATGTAGAGTAAAATATGATGTGCTTTTGCTTTACAAAATGTCATTACTTGAAGTTATCTGATATACATTTGTACTTATTTGTTATCTTATTTATTTTTTGTAACCACTATTTTAAATACCCAACTACAAGGACAGCAGTGATGGGCTATTTTTAGCAATCAAGATTATATTTTGAGTTCCGTAATTTATTCTGTACCGTACTTGCTTCTTTGTATGTATATTATATATTGTAAAATTTAATGTTTATTGTGTGCAATTTGATTTCTTTGATATTACTAGAATTCCCCGTTTGGTCACAGCTTTTTGTTCTTTATTATATATTTTGTTTCTATAGGTGTAGAATATGACCCTGCCTTTGGAACTTACAATGTATGCTTAGTGTATTCAATTTGTTGGCAAATGCTCTAACGAGCTGTATATATATTCCTGATACTACGGGAACTATGGGATATGGGCTTATTATAGCTTGTTCACTTCCCGTTTCTGAAATCCCCATAGAATTTCATTGTTAAATCAATTTTCCAAAATAACATTCAGTATCTGGGAGAGGTCAGTATGCAGCATGCACAAAACTGAACAACCAAAATCCTTTAATATTTAAATAGTTCAATTAAATACATTCCAATAATGTACAGTAAAACCTCATTATAATGAGCACCATATATCCATTGAATTTACCTCATTATATTAGATACTGTGTTGTGTCAGGGTGTAAAAACAATAAAATACATAGAACCTGGACCTGTGAAATTACCTCGCTTTATCAGGTACCTCGTTATAACAGAGCTCATTATAAAGAGTTTCCACTGTATCTGTTTTTCTTAATTGATTTACATACACGTGTTTGCACCATGCACGTTTTTGTGTCTAAGTTGGACCTTTTTTTTTCTACGTCTAACCAATGCTGGACTAAATTTGATTTTTCAGGAGTGTCCTTATACATGTACTGTATCTAGAACAATGAGTGAATAACAACAGAACTTAGTTTAACAGTTGAATCAGATATTCCAATACTATAAAAACTCGTGTAGATCAATGTACTGTTTGATGTGGGTTTTTTTTAACGATGGAAACTTGGCCAAATTTATTTGTAAGTTTGAATGTCTATTCCAGTGGATTATTTTGTCACCAAAAGCACATTTCAGTAAAGTAATATTGTTTGAAGAATAAAGCCAAAGGTATGCTTGTGCTAATAGCGACATAAAGTATGTCACAATATGTACGGGAAAAGCGGCTTTGCCCGACGTACATGTACATTGAAGTGTATAAAGTGTTTTTTGTGTGTGTATGCCATTCATATGAATATTTATTTTTGTCAACTATAAACAAAAATATTTATATACATAATTATAATATTTATGTAGATGTAAATATATTTAAGTGCTTGGTAAAATTTGAGAAAGTATTCCTATAAATGTGTATCCCTGATTTGACCCATGGTTATTACAAGTATTGTATACGTTTCTTTCCAATTTTTAGTTTCTCATGGAAATATTGCTTTTATTTTTCACAAATGGCAATAACTGATTTATCTTTTACAGCCCCCTTCAATTAGACTGATGTTACTATATCAATTATGAAAGCTTGCCCAAGGTTCATCTGACATAGCAAAATCCAATGAATTCCCAGCATTGAATTTTATTTTTGAGAAACAGGCAAGAAACACGCATATATATAAATGGCCAAAAACCTTTAAAAAGTTAGTTTCAATTTGTTAAAATGATTTGCAGTGTTCTATTCATACATATGTTGTTGCTATGTTTGGCAAGCTCCGGCCACCCTAGTGGGCACCAGCGACAACCAATGACAACCAACTAGGTAAATTTTAATACATCACTGAAATCTACTACATGTTATCGGTTTTTTGTTTCATTTTTCTTTGGTGGGGAAATGTTGCTAGTCAAACCAGTTAATCAAATGAAGAACCTCCGGATTGCCTCCGGATTGCCAGACCGGTGCTCTACCAACTGAGCTAGTAAGCCCTTGTGCTGGTTGTCGTCTGTAAAACTCTGGGAAACCCTATTTGCTTTGCTTTGTTTATATCACATATTTCATATTTCTGGTCGGTTTCCCTATATACAGAATGCAGAGATTTATAATTGACACAAAGGACATGTTTGAACAAATAAAGAAGTAATGGTGTATAACACAAGTGATCTTTGGAGTTGTTTCGTGTTTTTTATTTTACTGTACATCAATATTTCAATAGTGCACCTACATGTACATATCAACACACCAGGAAAAATCACTGCTCATACTCATGCAAGATAATAATAGAGAAGTTTTCTCCATAGAGAAGAGAGGGATAATGTCATAACTATCCACTTCCTTGGGTACTTCTACACAAATAGTCAAGCCACTAAATGATGACATGTTGGTTGCTAAGGAGGCGATCGGGTAGCTCTGACCCACTGTCAAATTAAAAGGACAAGTTGTTTAAAACCATTACTGGTTCTAAACAATGTCGGGCAAGCCACATCTAGTGGTTGCTAAGGAGGCAATCGGCCAGCTCCAACCCACTTTAAAAAGCCCAAATTAAAGGACCTGTTGTTCAGAACAATTACAATGTTATAAAGTAAGATATCATAGCTATCCACTGCCATGGGTAATGTCTCTAAATGATGACATAACAGGCATTCTCCGTTATAATACCTCAGCCAGATTATTTTCTAGATCAGTCCTGAATGGGTTAAAATTGCTTCTACTGGGGAAAATCGCAGGGTAAAAGTTATGGATAGGAGTATAGACCCCAATAATCCTTTATTTCTATTTGTGCCAGTTTTTCTTGTCAAATTCATAATTTTAGATTAGATTGAGATTTAATTCACCTGTTCATGGCTGTTCCCAAAAATACTCGGGTTGGAGTTTATAGAGAATACAGCCGATTTATTTCCATAATTCAAAGCTAAACCTTAATTTCTAATTTTGAAATGCACAAATGGCAGTGTTGTGTCTTCTGAACGATTTATCGAGCATGAGACAACTCTTGAGCATAATAATCTACAGAGCAGGCGTTAATGCGTATATTAATGCTTCCATATGAGGTCTTGAACAGTGCCCTCTGATTCAAACAACCAAGTTCTTTAACTTATTAACTATTGAGTATCACCTACAATAATGGACAAATAATAAGAAACTTTACTTGATAATCATAAAGATCTTCTACTTATACCTCACAGTTATAAAATTATAGTTTACAAAGTTGATGGATTTATATGATTCTAGAAAAATATACAATTTTAAACATATGGATACCTACATGCATGTAGCAAAATTTCTTTTAACAATTTCAAATTATAACTCGGTAGTCACACAAACACTGATCATGTTCTTGGAACAATTCTAATTTTGTAACGACTTGGCAACTGATCCAAAAACTTACATTTTACTTTACTACAGTGATCAACAAACATTGATAATTTTCTACATATTTCAGTGGCAAATTTCTGTGGAAAATCAAAGTCATTTGATTTACCCTCTTAAAAAAGAATTATACAAAAAAACAAAAAACTTAAAATTGCACTACAATGGCACATACATGCACATTCAAAAATTAACATTGATCAAAAATAAATCTATCGTTTCATTCGGTCATAAAATGTCCATGTAGTTGCAACGGGAAAAAAAACGCACAAGAGATCATCAATAATCTCATGCAGATTTTTGCCTGCAACACAGCGAGGTTCGCTGAACAATCATTAAAAAAAAAAAAACATCACCAGATAATACTTTCAAAACAAATCTAACTTGCCGACTCTAATGTCATAATACGGCATCCATTTTTAAAAAGAAACTGCCATAATAAAGATAAGAACACTGACAGTGTCCATTTTGGATATAACTGGACACTTTAAGGTGTTGTCTGTAGAAAGCTTAGATCAAGACATAACTGTCCATCAACACGGTATTCAGTAAACTTTACAAATTCATTATCAATATATGAAATTACGATACTAGCACTTTGTGCGTAAAACTTTGAAGAGACATATAATGTACATGCACCAACACTTTTTTGCATTGTAATAGATTTTATATGGCATCTTGCGATGTCATGATATGTAGTACTTTGTCAAAAAGAAACATTAATGATAAAATGAAATATATAATAACACGGGTGATGCAAAAATATGAATATTTAGTTTAAGATGTTTGTTATTACCTCTTATACGTTACTCCACTGATATTTATATAATCTGTACACAATCAAACTTCCATAATGATACTACACTAAATATAGAGATTTTTTTGTATATATATCAACATATATTTCAAGAAAGCTATTTAAAATAACTACATAATGATCTTTCAAGCCAGAACAAAATAATGCTTCATTGCAGTTCAATACCATAGACCGATCCGTTTTCAAGAACACCGTCGATTGGAGTCAACCATAACTGGCAGCTTTTTAAGAATGCACACACACAAATGACTTGAATAGGATTGTAACCCTTAAATGCAACATATCTAAATGTATTATTGTGTCCTTAATAAAGCGATGCTGTAAGAAACATTTGTTTAGCATGCTTGACAGTTCCCCAGTTATGGAGCTCGAAACTGCTCAAATTTAGCACAGTCCCGCTGGCCCAGTGCCACTAAGATTAGCTCCGGCCCAACAAAGTTCATCGATGCTAAATACCACTGGCCCAAATTGGCAACCAAATATAAAGGTTTGTAATGTTTGGGTCTTTGGTCTTTGTTTGGGGCCACCAGATTCAGGTTTCAGCCCACTAGAACATGACCAAAAAAAATCTGATTTTCACTTGCCAAACTGGACCATCAGGCAAAACAATTTTTTCTAGCAATGCTTACATTATTTAACATGTCGGTATCCTAAATTATGTCCTCGTTAAAGCCAATGCTGTAAAGAAACATTTGTTCAGCACACTCGACATGCTTGAAGCCCCCACGTTACGGCAGACGCAAGAGGACTATACTTATAGCCTTAAAAACAGATCGGTCTATCAAGTGCCACCTCATTTTGCGAGTGTCGCGATGAGACTGGCGCACATCTCAAAGAACTCCATGGTGTAATGCTGCAGCCAGCGGGGCGATGACCCAGGAGAGTGGGGGAAGGGTGGGCCGACCGGTGATCGGGGGGATAGAGGCTCCTCCATATCCATGCCTTCAGCTGCAACAGAAAGAGGAGAAAGGTAATACAAAACAGTTGTGAACTCAATGTTGTTTATAATTCATCTACATTTATTGTATTTACATGAAGTGTATTTAGCATACTTTGTTGAACTATTTATCATCAAAACTTGTATCAACCACCACCATAATAACAAATCCTCATCATCATCACCATCCACATCACCATCATCTTTTGGTGCTTCTTATTTTTCCTGAACATCACATCAGTCTTCTTCACTAAAGTCAGCTTAGTCATCATTGCAATTGTCATCAACAACAACGTCAACGTTATCGTCAATGTCATTGTTATCATCATCAGTCATCACCACCAGGCATCACCATCACTATCAAATCACAACCAACACCACCATCATTTGCAGAGGATTCTTTTTCATCAACAGCACGTCACAGTCTTTTCCACCATAATAAGCTTATCATCACCATCAACTGCTTCCTCCTACTAGAGCCATACATGCTTCCATTGCCCCCACTGTCTCTATGGTTACTCTATGGTTATTCCAGCAGGCACAGCTACAAAAAACCATCTTAATCATCAGCATCTCCATCACCACCAAAATGTCATCTCTATCACCATCACCAAATTAACCATAATTATCTTCATCTATATCATACCACCGCTGCCAATGCGACGCCACCAACACCAACACCACCACCACCACCACCACCAACACCAACACCAACACCACCACCACCACCACCACCACCACCACCACCATCATCTTCATTATCTTAATCACCACCACCATCATCAACATACCTGAGCCATACATGCTTCCCTTGCCCCCGCTGTCTCTAGGGTTGCTCAGACTCTTGAAGTCCAGCAGGTAGCTCTTGCTGTCCACCTGGTACAGCTGCAGACCCATCTTGATCTGGGCTCCGGTGCTGGGGTTAGTCCTCCGGACTCGCACGTAGAAGGGGTTCACTACCTTCCATTCCTGAAAAAAAAAAAAAAATAATGATTAACTTGATGTTTTGACATTTTTACTAAAATGAATATGATTCGATAAACATTGACAAGCTAATTCCGCTCCCTTTGTACAGCTGGAGACCCATCTTGATCTGAGCTCCATTACTGGGGTTGGTTCGCCTGACTCGCACTTAGAAGGGATTTACTACCTTCCATTCCTGGTAAAATAATTAGATAACAGTTATGATAAAGATTTGGACACTTTTAACCCTATATAGCCCGGGCTATTTTGAAAATGCATAGCCCGGGGGGGGGCTAATTTGGCCCCCCCCCTAAGATCTCGGCCGCGAAGCGGCCGTTCGCCACGAAAACTTGCACGCATGTTTAGTGAAGGGTATAGAAAACTATGGTAATTTTAAATTTTTAGAAAAATGCATTATTTTTGCATAATTATGGTAATTTATGCAAATAAGGTCATAAATTCATATTTTTACCCATAAATCATATATTCTTCATAATTGAACATTGGTTTTCACTACATATGTTCTTTAGACCATTTGGAATAATAATACAACCAACAAATTTGGAAGAGCCAGGTTCTTCCTTATGTTTTCTATTGTTTTTATAATTTCTTATGTATTTCTTTGTTTTTTTAGCTTATGTATTTTATTGTTTTTGTTGTTTATTTTATTTCTAACGATAAATCAACTACTATGAACCCCAAAACAAACACCTAAAATGTAAACAAGACCAAATAACCAATGATATATCTCTTTTTATGAAAACTGATATTTCCATATGTTTTGTACACAAATCACAAAATTTAGCAATTTTCAGGCTGACATGAATAGACAAAAGGTCATGTGACTTCATAACGGTAGGTCCGATTTTCAAAAATTTTATTTCAAAAGAAGCGCAAGACTCAATAGAAAAAAGTCATGAAATTTCAGTGCAAGTTTTTTTCGCGTTAACAAATTATCGCGAAAAATGTCGAGGGGGGGGCCATTTTAGCCCCCCCCCGGGCTATATAGGGTTAATGCAGTGATGTTGTTGGTTCGCCCTGACTTGCACATAGAATGGATTAACGACCTTCCAATCCTGAAATAAAAAGGAGAGCAAAATTGACCTATTAGGAGAAAGAAATTGTAAGGATATGTTAGGCATTCTCAGAGTTAACAGCTCAGACTCATCTCCATATTTGCACTAGTCAAGGTATCAGTCTTCTGGACATGCACAGAGAGTTTCATGACATTTGTTCTGGAGAAAATTACCCTGCTACTATTTTCTAATTGAACAACAACAATTTCTCTTACACTAACCAGACCCCTACGTCAAACACTAACCCTCGTCATAAACCTCACTCTAACTTTCATTCACTGGTCTTTGCCTGCTGGACACAAATGTATGAGAACTGACCAACTCCTACTGCTTGCTACTAGGGGAAAAGAAATAGCACTGCCACCTTATTTGGCATCAGGGCCCAGGGGCTCGATTACGGACCAGCGACATTTACCATGGTAATAAGCATCAGTGGCTCTAACTCTTTAACTCATTCAACCGTAACAGATTACCCAAGCATATCTAGAGGAACTAGGGCTGATTCTGGGTCACGATTGAGCCCTCACCCTCAAGGTTACCGATTCTATTTGTTTCATTTATACTGGGAAGTATTTGACCTATCAAAACAAAACAAAACCAAAGAAAGATCTACTTACATAGCCAAGAGTCTTCATGGCCCTGAAGACCTCGCCCATGATGTCGTGGGGTCTGCTCTGGCTGCGGATTCCCAGATGCCACTTGGATCGCTTCACCGGAGTGGCCGTCACTCGTCGCTGGCTCTCAGAGATCTGGTTGTTGAAGTTTTCTAGGGTATTCATGGTAAGACCTGATGGAATTAGAGACATATTCACATTTGAAATTAATTCATGCTTGATTGGGGTTTCTACATGGTCTGCTCTGGCTGCGGATTCCCAAATGCCACTTGGATCGCTTCACCGGCGTGGCCATCACTTGAGACCTGATGGAATTAGAGATATATTCCAATTGTAATGATTTCCCTTTTTTTTTGGGGGGGGGGGTGGGGTCTACACATCAATTTAAGACCTCTGTTTGGTATTTTGAGCTATGGTTATAATAGTTCTTTCATGGTCAGACCTGAACAAGATTAGAAAATCATCTCTTTGGTTGATGTCAATTTTTTATACAGAACAGAGTTAACTTTGTGAGCTCTCGTTTTTGGAGTTCTCAAACATGTTCCTCATTAGACATGGATAGAAAATATTTTTGTTTAAGTAAGTTTTCCTCACTTTTGTTAACTGGAATTTGAAATGGCCTTCAATTCTTAAGAAATGAAATATTTCGTATATCATTGTGACTATCTGACTAATTTAGGACCCATTTTCTTGTCATGATCTAAATTAATTAATTATTGAAAATATGGAATTTCATCTACTTGTTCGCCTGATTTGAATTTCCACATTTGCAATAATGTTTAAATTAAAGTCAAACCCGTCTTAGTGGCCTCGTGTCTAAAGCAGTTAACCTGCCTGTAGTGGCTGACAAAAGTGATCACATGCAGAGAAAAAACATGTTGTCAAACCTGTCCATAGAGGTCACCTGTCTACAGTGGCCACACAGGTTTGTACGTACTTCAAAAGTATCTGTCTAGCAGCTAACCTGCCTTAAGTGGCTGACAAAAGTGATCTCCTGCAGAGAAAAACAATGATATCAAACCTGTCTATAGAGGTCACTGGTGTACAGTGGCCAAACAGGTTTGGCTGTACTTCAAAATAAAATTGAACCTATACAGTCAAACCTTTGTATAGTGACCACTTACAGGGAAGCAAGACAAGTGGCCACTGTAACACATGTGACCTCTATAGACATGTTCTATAACACAGTTTTTCTGTGCAGGGGGGGGGGGGTCACTTTTGGTGCCCATTATAGGCATGTTGGCTGCTATAGACAGGTGGCCACTAAGACAGGTTTGACTGAGTGGTTAACTTTTGGTGACCACTATAGGCATGTTGGCTGCTATAGACAGGTGGCTGCTATAGACAGGTTGGACTGAGAAAGTAACTTTCGGTGGCCACTATAGACATGCTATAGACAGGTGGCCACTTAGACAGGTTTGACCGAGAGGGTAACTTTTGGTGGCTACTATAGGCATGTTGGCTGCTATAGACAGGTGGCTGCTATAGACAGGTGGCCGCTAAGACAGGTTTGACTGTAGTTGCACACTTACTTGTTAGTCTCTCCGGATGTGCCTTTTGGGATGCGGCGCCCTCCTGCTGCAAAGCAAACAAAAAATGCATCAGTTAAAAGGGTAGTTCCGTTTGGGTTTATAAGGCCCTTCAAGAAATAACTTGTTGTGACGAAAAGAAAGACTGACAATATCAAACATTTAAATCGACCCACATGTACATGTACATGTAGTCTAGCAGGAAAACACACATCATAACCACACAAATGGCATTACAAAGATCATACATGTAAAGATGAGGAGGGTTGTCTTTAGACAATGTTAAATATAAGACTTTGCAACCAAAATGCAGTTAAGCCCTACTATTGTACGGGAAGATTATGATTATCATTTTTTTTTTTTCTTTGGTTTAGCATTGTTTGTTTTCGGGCAAAGTAAAATTTGAAAAATCATTTCTTCAATTGCCCAAATGGGCAAGTAGAAAGTGTAAGTGTGGAGTGTGAAGGCTTGGTTAACCCGTTCCCTACAAGCTTACAAAATCCCCATAGACTTTGTACACAAGTTACTCAGTTCCCGTGGTCAAGGGGTTAATGCTTCTTGAAACAAAGTGAGTGCACTGACCTGCGGATCCACATGTAGGTAGGAGTCTCTCGGCGGAGGACTAGAGGCAAGGTAGAAGTCCTTCATCTGGGATTTAGAGGCTGGAGGAAGGGGAAACATAAAAATGCAAATGAAGTCAGGTCAAATGCATGGTAGAAGGGGAAATGTGATTTGCAAATTAAGTACAATAATCTACATAGGATAAAAGAACATATCAAAAGAACATATCACATGAAATGATCGTGGAAGTGTCGTTCAAGCTTTCAATGCAAAGGCTGTGGGTTTGATTTCTGACCACAGAACAAATGTCCTTTAGCACGCCATTCATTGCTGCTCAAAGGCCAGGGGGTGTTTCACATAGAGTCTGGGTTGAACTTAACTCTAAATTGGACCCAACAGTTATGGAGAGCCATTAGATTCTTTGTCAAATTGTTGAAAAAAGACATAAAGTTGGATAAATATCAGAAATTCAGACCCCCAAAACAAAAAAGTCCCCCCCCCCCGACCCCCAAATCATAATTATCAGTCTCCCCCAATCATAAATGATTATCATTACCTTCATCCATGATCCTCTTATTGTCAATGATTAAGTAGTATGCGATGCGTAGCTGGTCATGAGGATCTCCACATAGCAATGAATTGTGAACCTCTCCCTCACAAACGCTGAATTTCTGCAGGACAAACAAAACATGTAATGCCGTTTTAAAAAGGGGACAATCAAGCAAAGAACAAACACAGGTTTATATGTTCTGGTATCGTTGTTTGATATTAAATAGATGTCGAACACTTTGCAAAGGTTGTGTTATTTATTAACAAAGCGATTAATCACCAACCCTTGCGGAACCAACATGGCCTCATGGTTCTGTATGCGACAAACATCTGCAAGAGCGCAAAATCTATAGATGTGTACGATTGGAGACAAGAGAACTACAGAAGATGCATACTTCCTAGACAATAGATATTCTTCTTCTGCAGACCCATATCCATATACTTAAGTACGGTAATGAGTTTTCCAGTTACAACATTTTTCTGGGGACCCATTTTTCTGTACTTGCTGGTGAAATGGACTACTAAAACAATCACTTTTCATTTAAATGAATATTATTTTGGGGTGTTAGTTCCCTTTGAAGGAACTTGGTAACACTGTCAGAAGACGAATTGAAAAACTGTTCATTTTGGTGGTATTTGGTGGTACCCATTCTCTCCCTATTATAACCAATACCCATGCTGTAGTTCTTTTTAAGAACTACAAGTTCAAAAACGAAACACAAGTCCTTTCCAGGACTACCCAAGAAAGAGTGCCAACAGTCCTTTCCAGGACTACCCAAGAAAGAGTGCCAACAGTCTTTTTCAAGACTCTCCCATCCTTCCTTCTCACATGATGCAACAGCAAGCCGACTGCATAAATAAATTCTTCATTGTTCATTACAATTTTACGCGGGACAAGAACAAATTTTCATTGTTTATTTCAATTTTTTGCAGGACAAACAAATTCTTCATTGTTCATTTCAATTTTTTGCAGGACAAAAAAAAAAATGTCATTGTTCATTACCTCACAGACTTCTCTGACAGCCTCGGTATCAATGATTGAGTCGTCAAAGTCGCTCTCTGGGAAGAGGTAGCCTGGTAGTTCAACTTTAAACCATTCATGCTCCCTGTCAAAAGGATAATAAATATGTTTAAGTTGAGGCAATGATAAAATAATGACACAGGTACCAATAACTGACAAGCCTCCGCACTAACTTACATTTCTACTTGCCCATTCGGGCAGGTAAAATCATAAGTTTTGAAATTTTACTTGCCCTCTTACTTCTAGATAATAATAACACATATGAAATTACATTGTTCTCTGGTAGTTGAACAATTATTTAGTTGCCTGATTGGGCAAGCAAACTAGGCAATTTATGAAATTTGACTTGCCCGACACCAATTTTTACTTGCCCCGGGCAAGCGGGCCTCATATTTTCAAAGCTTGAGTCTTTGCGGTCACTATCCTGTAAAAGGTGGCCCGATAATTCAATTTTCAATCAACCATGCGCCCTGGAGATTAACTAGGGAATAATACAGTTAGTAATGTTAGAGATGACTAGATTCATTTTAATCCAAAGACAATAAAATGCATTACATGATAGCGTTCAGTGAAAATCATGTTTTTACGAATTAATTGTTGGTCAGATAAATGTATTCACATGTTACAGACCTAGAAAATTATGACACTTGATCGACTTAGCCCAAGAAGCAATATAGAGCCTGTAGCACTGTATTATGTTAATAGCAAGAGGAGGCCAAATTTCTACATTTTTTGTTTTTTTCAAATGGGAAAACAATCTATCTATCTAATCTATCAATATGTGTGTGTTTTTTTAATTGATAGTACTTTCTGAAGTCTTTCTACCTTACCTTAAGTCTTTGAGAGTGGCCCTCTTGAGTGGATCCACCTGCAACATGTGCTGGATCAGACTCTTGACCTGTGACTTCTCTATGTGATCCGGGATGCTGAAGTGGCCACCTGAGGGTCAAAGGTCAAAAGGTAAAATGGTTATGTCATTCAATACACATCATTACATATGTTATACATGATTATACATGGATTTCTATAAACATAGTTACATACAGTATTTGACACAAAATAATGACCTCTAACTGTGATCTGGGATGCTCAAGAAGCCATCTGTGGGTCAAAGGTCGAAAGGTCAGATCATTATCTCATTCAACAATGAGCGAATCATTACACATGCTGGTTGGGAAAATATGATTTCTAAAAACACCAATTCACATAATGTATTTTATATGAATGAACTCTATATGATCTTGGATGCTGAAGTATAGCTACCAGTGGGTCAAAGGTCAAATGCTTACTTGACATAATTGCAATAATGTGACACACAACAACAGGGTTCGACATTAACTTTTGTTCATGGTGCGAATTAAGTCAAGACTGTTTTGCTAAAATTGTATCAATATATCATTATTGACTAGCTAGTGCAGATCATATTGACTTTGATTGTCTGACCATTGTGTGCATTGAATAATGAACTTTGGTACTATCATCTCGCACAGAGGCATACCTATTGTTATTTCGATGCTGTGAACAAATTTGCTTGTCAGGAAGATAGCTGAAATTTCATCATTATCACAGTCAGCAAGGCTCGACATTAATGCTGTACGTAAATACACTGGTATTTGAATAGCAATATTTATATAAACAAACTCTTGATTGTCGAGTAATCCAAAAAGCTTTCCAATATTAAACACAGTATCTAAATTGTAAAATCTATGAACTAATCATTAAAACAAACTTATAAACCCATTCAAGAATGGCAGGGGGAAAATTTTTTTTTCTTTTTTATTTTTTTTTCGGGGGCTACTTTTCAACTTTCCCTGCATGAAAATAGCACTCTAACATTCATTTTGCATTGAACTCTATGCAATATTATGGGGGCTCTTTTGGGGCTCTTTTCGGCTTTTCGGGGCCCTGAGCCCCTGCATTTTTTTTTCCCATTGAAGAATGGTCCTGAAAATACTCAGGTTGGGGACTATAGAGTGCATTTTTTTATGTCTACAATTGGTTGATTTAAAAAAAAAAAATAATACTCATAAAACTTTTTCAACAAAATACCTCTTTAAAACAAAAACAAAATAACACACAAACTCACCCTTGATTTTCCTAAAGAGAGTTGGGACGTGTTCATCATCAAAGGGAAGTGTTCCACATAGGAGGGCGTAGAGGATCACACCACAGCTCCAGATGTCCACCTCTGGACCAGCATACAGCCTAAAGAAAGATTTATTAAAAATGTAGCTCATTCCTACAGATTCTAATTTCTAATTTGTGTCATCCATATCATCTTGTCTATAAAATATTACAGACTTGTAATATATACAAAATTTACCGAATTGCATTTCAAATCAAAATATTTTGAATTGCAATTCTATGTGACTCAATCCTGCTGTGAACAAAGTTTATAAGAAATAATGCAATCAAGTAATAAGAGCATCGATGGATATTTTGATTGTGTATTTATGACTTTATATGAACAAACTTATGTAACTATGTAATTTCAATAGTAAATTTGTCAAAAAATAAAATTATGAAACAAATATGAACATTTGTGTGAGTTAAGGAATTAAATTAAAATACAACATTGCCAATGGGTCCCTTTAGATGCTGTATTTCATGGACTTTTGATTGAAGTGAACACATTGAACAATAAAACTGTCAGAATAAAAGGAGAAGAAGATTACTCACTTGCCGGAGATGACTTCTGGGGCTGCATAGTTTGGAGAACCACAGCTGGTTCTCAGAAATTCACCGTCTGTCATCATGTTGGACAGACCTGCACAGATGGCACAATTAATATCAAAATATTTCATCATAAATCTTCCAGCAATAAACATAGTACTTCAGCATCCTGAGACTTGTTGTATTCTTTTACTGCAAGGCTTTCTGCGAAGCCGATTATTTCTTTTGACCATCGCTATTGGGCTGATCAGTTCGCAGAAGGCTAAATAGCCAATATAATATATATATAAAATGCAAACTTATTACAGAGACTGGGGCTATGTTGCAGCTAAAAATGTCACTTACTGTAAAACATATATTCCCCCCAGTTAAGATTCTTCTCCTAATCACTTAAATCAGCAATTTTGACATGATGGTTGTGCTATATTTGATATAAATGACAAATTCATCACAAATACTTGAATTACTTCACAGCTACAATTTGGCAAAATGTCAAAAATAGCTCCTTACCACCAAAGGTCATTTATTCCACTTGCCTGAATGGGCAACTAAATATAACAGAATTGTTGATATTTCTCGTTATTTGGGGCCACCTAATTTATGTATCTAGCTGCTAAAATCAGAGACATCTTGATTTTACAAGGCAAAAAGGGACAAAGTTAATTTCTAGTAATTGCCTAATATATATAAAATACAAATTAGAACAACATTGCAACTAAAAAATTTACAAAAATGCGAAAATTTGTAATAACTGCAAACTAATTCCCCCAATGGTTTGATTCTCCCATAATAACTTACCAAAGTCAGCAATTTTGACGTGAAGGTTGTTGTCGAGCAGTAGATTCTCTGGCTTCAAGTCACGATGGACGATCATGTGACGATGGCAGTAGTCGACGCCCGAGATGATCTGCTGGAAGAAGCGCCTTGCATCGTTCTCCTTCAGCTGTGGAACCAGAAAGAAGACATGATGGTGAATTTCTCTGTTATTCAAAAGAGTTACAGATTTTAATGCTGAAATTTTTCTCCTTTTTTTGCCACTTCAAATCATAATTGTTGCTGCCCTGTTTTTACCATGGCAGTTTGTGGGTCTCAGAATTAGCACCAGACTAGCCCAGGGCTAGCCTAGATGATCTGCTGAAAGAAGCGCCTTGCATCGGCCTCCTTCAGCTGTGGAACCAGACAGAAGACATGATGGAAGCTTTCTCTGATTACTTATTATTAAATATGTTACAGGTTATGAACGCTAAACTAATCATAAATTAACTTTTTCGCCTTGTGGCCCAGTTGGGCAGTTAAAACAATTGAGATGTTTTTTTTCTTTCTAATTCTAGTGTAGTGGCCAGAAAGCTGAATCTAGTGGACCCAATCAAAGAATAAAGGTACAAATGATGTGATTGGGTGGACCCGGGCCAGCGGGCCTGTGCTAATTTTAAGCATTGCCTAAATGTCTTGTATTGTTTTGTTTTTTATGCTTTTTGCTTTGTTACTTCATGTGACAAAGCTAACATTTATGGCTTGCCTAAGACTGTTTAAAACCATTACCCATGGCAATGAATAACTGTGGCATCATACATTGATACTGTCAGCGAAAGAAAAAATACACGGGGGCGGCGGGCGAATTCGCCCCCAAAATGCCTTTTTTTTGTTTTTTTTTTATTTTTATTTTCTGTTTGGATCGTGATCAAATGCTTATAAGATGATCACTTACAGCATTAGAGCTTAATAGTAGCCCCTGAAATTTGAAAAAGAGCCCGGAAATTTGTAGCCCCCGAGATGATAAAAGTAGCCCCCGAAAGTTGGAAAAGTAGCCCCTGTAAAGGAGCCCCCGAAATAAAAATATTAATTTTTTCGCTGCTGTATATCCAGTAGTTTAACCTTATCAATATATATTACACTACATGTCCATATGTATAGCACATACATGTATATAAGTACATTATAACATGTTACAAAGGTTGCTATTAAAAGTTAGTTATCTTCTTGAATCTACTGTAATGTTTTCACTATTTGTACAATACAGTGCACATGCCAATAAAAGGATCCATACACAGAATATGTATTTATACTATTTACATACAACAAGATCAAACTTGAATGCAAGAACAGGTCAAGTTTACAAGTGGAGTATTTTCAATGTATTTGACCTACATATACACTACATGTGGCAGGGATTTTGTCAATATTTACAACACACAGTAGAGGTCATGTAGGCATGGAGTGTGTGTATTGTTTAATATTGTGAGCTGCATGTCGATCACAATAAACTTGTTGTTGGAAACTCCACTTGCAAAAACTGAAAAAGTATGGCTATCCAAACTATCTCTGTAAACCCAAACTTTACCAAGAACTTGTAAACAGAAGAGGATTGTACAGACAATACTTGTTTATCTTAATGAAATACATGTTCATCAGCATAAAGATGGAAATGTTTAGAATTACCCAAATCAGAATAGTTTTCAAAATTAGGTAATCTGAAACACTCTTGAAAAATAGTCATACACTCCTCAGCAGGTATTGAATAGTGTAAATCAGAAAAATACTGCAAAACATTTTCTATTTAAAGGGACTTAGTAACATTGTCCAAATCCTCAAAATAAAATGTTAACTCTAGGAGTTCCCTTATACCTTGTTGTATTCGTATTAACAATAAAAATCATGGGACAGGTTTCGGTTTTTCAAATTTCCCTTTCGTTACAAAGATATGTATGATTGAAGTATTCAGATAAGAAAAACTCCGGGCGAGTTTTTCTTCCGTGTACAAAGTGAGTGCAGTGAGTTACTGAATATCACTTTGCATTTTTGCTCATTACTTGGCCATACAATGTCCATTTGACTTGAAATGTTCACACAATACCCTGTGGACATATGAGATAACAACAATATACATTGCATCAACCATTCATCACTTTTTGCACATGTCAACAAAGTTACTAGATCCCTTTAAATGTACATTTAGATAGATTGTTATAGATTACAAAAAAGGGCAATACGCATAATAACAAACTCTCCATTTTGGCGCATACAAACATGTTATTTAAATAAATGCAATTAATGAAAAACAAATTTGTTAAAAATTAATGACTTGTATTTGTAAAATTTAGGTTCATTGGTTCATTGTATAATTCAATATTTGATTTTGTTAATTTGTTTATACCTATATTGTATAACATTATGTTGAAAAGGTGTGGAAATTAAAATATATAACAAATATATCAAATTTACTATGTAGTTTAGAAGCAGCTTTTACCTTGCCATGTTTTACGATGTAGTCAAATAGCTCTCCTCCTGCTACATACTCCATAATCATAAAGATATCTGTCGGTGTGCTGATTACTTGGTACCTACATGTACATGAAGAAATTAAGCAAAAAATACATTATAAAGGATATATATAATGTAAACAGGCTCCTTGAAACATATTGCATAAAACAAGCATACTGTATTATGTTGCATGTATCTGACTTGGTCAATAAGAGTCATTGATTGGCTAAACTCAGTCATGTCACTCATATTTACCACATATATACTGTTATATCTCACACCTCAGAGCGGCGATTGATCAATATGAGAGAATTTTCATGAAATTTTCACAACTACCGTGCGACCGCATAAAATCGCCACCGCGATTACGATGACAATTTTCAACCTTGCGTCCTTCAAACTACTCCTTCTCAAAAAATACTCGCAAAGAACACACGAGAATCGCACACATAAAACTTGAGAACATTGGCTTTCAAACTGTGTGTTTGGTCCGTATCGTAAAGACGATCCTACTGCGCACTGCGCTACCGAAAATGGTCTACATTGCGCAGGACAACAAGGAGAACTTTACGTTTGGGGCGACGGGGCAGAAACTGCAAAACAAGCTTTCGATTCTTTGGTATCGTGCGTAATAACCCGTGCGGATTTTAAAGCCACTTGGAAAATGTGAAGTTTAAAAGTTACTTATTCAGTACCAACTATTCGCCCGACTGGTGAGCGTGTTAGTACGGAGAAAAAAGGGCGGCGGAACAAACCCAAACAAAATGCAATGTTAAAAAAGTCGCTGCATAATCCCATTGCCCATAGACATTGCACGTAAAATTGATTCAAGGAAAGGTACAAATTACAACTTTCGGGCGAAATGAAATTGTTCTAAATAAGTTATGACTATGGCAATGACAACTATACCGTATCAATCTGTATAATTTGCTACGTCTAGTTCTACAGATGACATCATCTAAATATAATTTTAAATACATCTAAACACAATCGAAACTTACTACTTAATAGGTCTTTCTGCACTGGCTTAACTCCATAAGTATATCGGTAGTCTGCGCGCCCCAGAATGCATAATGCATACGGTCGCGTACTAGTGCTATATATATGTGTAATACATTATACACATAAAGAGAGAAAGGAAAATTCCCCTGCGCGCGCTGGCCTTTGTTATTGCGCAATTACACGCGTCAGGGCGCTACTAACGCGCTAATATACGCGATATCCTCCAAGCTGATTGGTGATTATTTTCATCATTTTGTATCGTGCATAGTAATCGCGCGATCTTGACCAACAATTTGAATAATATAGATGCGTCCTGGCCTCATTCGACTCAATACAAACGGAGTTGATTGGCGTCACTTGTGTGGCCATGTTGTGAACCGAGTGATAATTCTTTTACTGCACGTACCAGTGGGAATACATTTGGATTTGTGCAACATTTCGGGCGACGCTCGTTCGTTGAGGTTTTCAATTTGTTTTATGGCCAAAATTAGTATTTGATTCAAATTTTCAGTGAATGGTTCATATCAAATTACGGAGAAGTTTTCAATATTCAAGTTGACTGGAGGATTTGCTAACACATTGGATATATTTGATAAAACGGCCATCTAAACCGAGACTTAGTTTTGGCTGCGTTGCAACTTCGTGTTGATTTCCGTCGCAAAATATTTTGCTTGCTTCGGAAGCCTTCCTAAAATCGTTTTTTTATGGAACAATCGCGTGTTTGTGGATGTACATGACGGAAAATATCACATATGAAGTACCGTGAGTACAATTTGAACAACATTGGCGATGATATATTTTTATATTTTGTTCGTTCTAGACCTGTTTTGATAGACTAGCGTAGCCGACTGCGACGAGGCGATACTTTGACAAAGTACTGAGGTTAATTCGGCGCCTCGATTTTCGGAACAAAATCGGGCTCAGATTTTGAATTAATCAACATCATTCTATAATAGACTTGAATAATAAATGACAATAGTTTGCTTCTTCCATGTGTACAGTCATTTTGGAGTTCGAAAATCAATATCGCGAGAAATAAGGCTTTAAAAAATCTGTCCGGCGGAATAGGGCGGTCGCACGGTAGAACTTGGTTGTAAAATGTAAAAACAATGATGTTTTGTTTAATAAATGTAATTTCTGCTCTAAATTGACTCACAATTTGATGATGTGCGGATGTCTGAAGAGCTTCATATTCTGAATCTCTCGTCGGATCTTGCTGACGACGTCCAGATTCTTGATCTTCTGTCTGTTTAAAATCTTGATGGCAACCTTGTGCTGGGTAAGCTGATGCTCACCCACTGGAAATCAATAAAAAACAAATAGAATAAATAAGTTCAAGTTGTTTAATTTTGATACGGACGATCTTCTGTCCGTTTAGGATCTTGATGGCAACCTTGTGCTGGGTAAGCTGATGCTCACCCACTGGAAATCAATCAAAAACAAATAAAATAAATAAGTTCAAGTTGTATCAATTTGATACAGACGATCTTCTGTCCATTTAGGATCTTGATGGCAACCTTGTGCTGGGTAAGCTGATGCTCACCCACTGGAAATCAATCAAAAAACAAATAGAATAAATAGGTTCAAGTTGTATCAATTTGATACAGACGATCTTCTGTCCATTTAGGATCTTGATGGCAACCTTGTGCTGGGTAAGCTGATGCTCACCCACTGGAAATCAATCAAAAAACAAATAGAATAAATAGGTTCAAGTTGTTTAAATTTGATAAAGACGAGCCCTGTTTCACAATTCTGTTCAGGTTATTGTAATTATCATGGCAGCAAATCTAATTGGCCATGCTGATTAGAATAATTCAACTTTGTACAACAACTGTAAATATCTGTTTACAAACAAGTAGTATTCTCATTTTCAGACAATCTAAAAAGTTGTGATCATAATTATTTGCTATTAAAATACATACCGTAATACTATTACTAATACTAATAGCATTTTAATTTTGTTTCTGTGAGAAGACGGACAACACACAAAAGACAGTGAACTAGGGGTATAAGATAATGCTGTAACCGATCATCGGATCGGCATGCCGATCCCGATCCGATCCTGGTTGATCGGACCGTTTTTGCCGATTTCCGATCATGCAGAAAAAATCGGAAAAAAAATCGGATCGGAAAAAAAAAAAAAAAAAAAAAAAAATCTTTTTTTTTCTTTTGAAAATGATCCCTAAAAACATATTTTGGGAATATAAATTAATACCAAAGCAACATATATCCATATTAATACGCCCAAGGTAATCTTGTATGGGTATGATTTCATTTAAAACTGATTACCTCTCCGTTTACAAAATCATTCGCGCCGATTTTGAGCTTAGTCCCATGTGATTCTGAAAGGTTACGCTAAATTGATCACATGGAACTAAGGCTCAAAATCGGCGTGATTAATTTTGTAAAAGGAGAATTAATCAGTTTTAAATGAAAGCATACTCATACAAGATTACCTTGGGCCTATTAATATGGATATATGTTGCTTTGGTATTAATTTATATTCCCAAAATATGTTTTTAGGGATCATTTTCCAAAGAAAAAAAAACGATTTTTTTTTTTTTTTTTTTTTTTTTTTTTTTTTACCGATCCGATCCGATTGCTGCGATCCGATTTTCATCGATCAAATTTTGCCGATCCGATCAAACGATCCGATCATCAAGGTCAGTTACAGCACTAGTATAAGATAACAAGGAATCTATTTTTAGCACTCTCAGTCTCTGACTCCAGTCCCGTTACTGTAACCCTAATCCTGTAGGGCATAAAAGAAGAAAAAAACATACCTAAAAAAATCTTAATTTTTGCTCATGCAATTTCTCCTTGTTCACACAAGGATATCCTTGTTTTTTTTTAGGATGATCACCTTTTGCGAGCGTGCGCCTCTACTGGTGAGGCTTAGGCCCTTAGCCTAGCCCTAGGATTACCCACCCCTACAAGACAAGGGGTTAACAGCATGCTGCATTAACCCCTTACTCCATTGCCTTGAAAAAAGCCTGATAGTCAGCTGCCTTCATTGTCCAAGTAAACACTGGGGAAATCCCCTGTCTGCCTAGCCTTAAACTAGATGTTTTTCACACTATTGATCAATTTGATGCTGTGTAGTGTGTATGTCTGTATAAATTGCATAATTGCTTTGGCCTTTGTTCAACAAACAATTATAGCATGCCTTCATTGAATCATTGTGTTAATCTTATAAGTAGTTCAAAGCTGGTTGTAAAGAATTCCTTAGAGTCACAAATTGACCTATATTCATTGTTATATACTTTGGAATGCGATACAAAAGCCACATGTATTGACTATTGTCTTGTCCAGACACCTATTGAAATGCTGCACCCCTGCAAATAGTACAAGTCAGAGTACTTTGCAGAACCCATTGTCAGTTAGGTCATTCAGACACTAATCTCTGAAATAATCCCTTCAGCCTTTTGATAATACTGGCTGGCAGACAAGCCTAAACATGTAAACAACTGTTCTAAAACCTGTGTTTGAGGGCTGCACAGTCAGAAAGCTCAGGCTCAGATTGGAGCTTCAAGTCATAGATCAAATATTTTAAAAACTGGAATTTAAAGTGCTTCTGACATTGGAAAGCTCATGTAAGTTTTAAATTATATTCAATTCTAACCCCCTGTTATGTTAAGTTTGATTAATTGGTGAGATTTTAGCTAGAAATGATTTTATGATTTTTGCCAGTCTCACAAATTTGTTTACTGCAGCCTGCCTATGAGAGTGACCCTAGGGTGAGGATTACCTTAGTCTAGGCTTATTTTAGGGTTTTTAATAGTCTTAGTTTAGATTTTAGTAGGAGATCAACATTTAATTTTTGGCTTTAATTTTTTCCTTCAAATTTGTGAAACTTTGAAAGGTCGTCTGTTGACAATTGTATTAAGTATTTAAAACTAAGAGCAGTTTAAACGGGTCCTACCAATCCCCAAGGATCACTACTAAGCACTGCGAAGCACTGCGAAGCACACTACGAAGCACTACGAAACCCCTACGAAGCACTGCGAAGAGCACGTCTTCGTAGTACTACGAAGCACTACGAAGACGAAGAGTGCACTGCGAAGAGCGCCCTGTACTAAAAAATCGCCTTAATGCGCACACGTAGAGGTAGACTATGGTAGCTGCCAAACATCCATCCAATTCGATCATGATCGATGTCAGAGCATTTCTCGTTGGAGATTCTGAGAATATATATTTTTATGCCATGGATGTAATGATCGATTATAATAATCAAGAAGATCGATATACAAATTAGATAGAAAATAGAGCTTATTCAAAATGTATAGGACTCAGGGGCGGATCTACCTTTTTGCTAAGAGGGGGGGGGGGGGGGGGGGGGCAATGACGATGCGGCCCGGGGGCAGCCCGGGGGGGGGTTATACCCCTACCCCCCCCCCCCCCCTCTAGATCCGCACTGGGACTGATGTATGGTTCGTATCACCAGGTTCCATAGTATCACTGACCTCCAGTTCGTATTTATACAGAGCGTATCAAAAAAAGCGTTTTTTCAAAATTAGATTTTTATATAATACGAAGATTTTTTCATATCAATGGATGCCTAAAAATTTCATCTATCTACCACGAACAAAACAAATTTTCGTTCACGCATGGACGATCAATGACTGTTGGTGTACAGAGTGTGAAAAATTACTTGCGCCTAATTGAAAGAAGGGGGACAATTAAACCAGCAGTGCGAGTAAGTACCCCCATTCAAACAAATTGCTCTTTTTTGCATGAATTTAGGATTATGTTATTATAAAAGGTTTGCCTGGGGGGGGGGGGGGGGGGGGGGGGGGGGGTGAGGGGAGCAACCCCACCCTCTTTGACCCAACAAATGACCTTTTCAACTCGTTGGACCTCCATTTGAGTCTTTTGAGCCATTTTGAGCCTTTTTGAACCTTTTGGAGGGTTTCCGTAAGTCTTTGGTATGGTAGCTCTACGTATTTTGTAGTTTTATTTTTGGTTTTTGTAGCTCCAAAGACCCTATATTTTGTGCTTGTAGTCGGCTCTTCAGACCCCCATTTCAGAGTTCCGTGAGGCACACCCCGTCAAAAAATAATTTGTGTGCCCCACCCCCCCCCCCCCCCCCCCCCCCCCCCCCCCCGGCTAGGCTCAACCTTCAGTGGGTCGGGAAAATTTCCCACGCGCACTGGCAGGACGTGTTCAGCGACGACAATAGTGTACTTTTTTTATCAAAACCGTTAGTTAACGTTTTTGAAATAATGATTTTTCAATGATAATTATCTTCATACTAAAGGGACGGCAGAAGAGAAACGAGGAAGCTCCTAGTATGGTTCGTGGAGTTAGACACTTTGCCTGGATCACTTTAATTTTAATGTTTACTTATTATATATTTATTGAACCCCAAATATTCGGGGACGGGGGGATCACAATACAGCCCCCCCCCCCCCCCCCCCCCCCCCCCCCCCCCCCCCCCAGTGATCGACGCCCAGTGGCACGACAATTGTTGGAGGGCACACTTTATGTATTTCTTTGTTTTTGCCAAAAATGGCCCCTTATGTTTTCTATTGTTTTTTTTTTTGTAGCTACGCCACTGTCGACGTCTCCTGATTACAATGATTTAAAGGGCATCAAGCGTGGGGATGCTACATAGCGGGTCGCCATTTTGAACTGGGTTAGTTTGCGCGCACCGCATGACACTGAGCTAACGTGCATTACGCACCGTGCGCAACGCGTATGCAAGATGGCGCCGCGCATCTCATTTGACGAATCTGAACTAACTTTAACAAAGTTGTAAAAATCCTAAATTCTAGCGCGGTTATCGATCCTCGTCTGATCGATCATGAATTGCGAATTGTGTTGTCTTGCAGCTACCGTACCTCATCTACCTCTACATGAGCTCCTTTAGCAATTTATTTGCTCTTCGTAGTGCTTAGTAGTGCTTAGTAGTGAATTCGTAGTGCTTCGTAGTGCTTCGCGGTGTCCGCGGTGATTGGTAGGACCGGTTTAAACATGTTAAATCATGTTTCAGCTGATAAGATGCTTAACTTTAAAAATAGGTAATAATCGTTTCCCATGGCCCATATTGATTATTATACAGTACATTTGACGATTTGTCAGAGTCGCTAGTCGGACAGTGCAAAGAAAGTTTTGGAGTAACTTTTGCAGGGTGTCCCTGAGGTGACCCCGCCCCCGACCACACCCCCACCGTCATACCTGTTCTGTCATGTGTAAAATACTTTGTATGTTACACATGACACCGCACAATCCGTGGTGCCTTTGTTTATACCGCTAGCGTCCGGTCGTAACCATTAACAACTCATTGTCAACTGGGTCAAAGTGAATTCGCCAACACCCCTCGAACAATCAATTGCCCCGCCGAGCGAAAAAATAACGCACTACGGCAATGTGATTCTGTATGCTATACACAAACGTATAAGTGGCCCTGCTGGTGCCCACCGTGCACCCCCCACTACTTGTTGTCATTTTAACCCTCTTCTTTTCACTGAATGAAGATCAGCCAATAAATAAGTAGTCTATTATGAACAAAAATGGGCGTGTATGATATTGTTTATATTGCAGTACACTTGGTGAATTGCTGTCTTCGTCTTCGCTCATTCACACTCCTTTCACACGATATTACGCCCGAGCGCGAGCGACGCGCGACCGTGCAAAACAAATGCACCATTCATTGCATTGCAGCATGCATGATGTAGCTCCATGCGATATGCAATGCATTGCAGCGCATATCACACACAGAAAATTTAATCGTAAATCATACACCTTAAAAACAAACGCTCTCAAGTAGGTCATATACGGAACTAAAATACATGTAATCAATTTGAAATGAAAGCTTACTTTTCACTTTTCCAAACGTTCCCATTCCGATCGTTTCTCCGATCGTATAATGCCCGATTTTGACTCCTGTGTTGCTCGCCATTTTCGCTGATCATTACCTCTCGATCTCTCGTGATACGTGTGACCTCGGAATCTAGCTTGGGGGTTATCGACCAAATATGGTCAACATATTGCCGATCAGCATCATCATTTAGTGGCTTTCTATAGACAATCAATATTATCAATTTCCAGTTTTACATATGCTGATATTCAATATTTGTTAAAATGTTTTCAGAACGACTATCGTATGGTTATAATCCATAATTGAATACTAATTTGGATATATATTTTTTAAATTTAAATTGGCAACCTAAAGGCCATTGTAACGTGCTCGCAAAGCACGTGCGTTTTGTTGATCAACACAGCGATTACGCGCGCAAACATGACCTGAGAAATGAGGCGAGACGAAAAATAACGCAAGCAGCTTCAATGTGCTACATTTGCATTATAGGGGAATTACCTTGTTTCCATGTGATTGGCATACATTTTGTAAAAGTAATGTGTCGCTATAATTTGCGGGTCGACGTACATATCGCCTGTCAGTAAACTGCATGCATGCAATGTTGAGCTGAGACTGAGTGATGTTTTTGAGCAAAGGGTGGAGTCAAGATTGAAAAACTTTTTAAATCATGTTTAGTTCTAGAGAAAGATTGGAGACCCGCACACCTGCTGAAGGTACAGGAAGATTGGAGCATCTTCAGAATTTGGTCACGGAGTTTCAACAAACGGAAAGAGAGGGTAAACACGTTTTCTCCTCATCTTATTTTCATGATTTTGAAAATTTATGTTGACAACTTGAAATAGCGATTTACATTATAATTGATGAGGCTCGAGTGCCCCCTCAGCATCCAAACAAGTACTGCCTCTGGCTCTGGTGCAACAAGTAGTGACTAGTGCCATATTAGTGGTCTCTATTTACTTATTTATAGATTGGAGAATAGGACAAACTAAGGCAATTTAAATGTAACAACTTGTATGTGGTATAAATATAATAAACTGTAAACATGTACCATTTATTGTTATGATTCATAAATCATACTTCACTGTACTTAGTTACTAATAATATTAGAGAGACTTTTCTTCTTTATTTTGACTTATCAAGTACTGACATTCTTAGATCTTAACCTAACCAGGCGCCGTACGTAGTACGGCGCCTGGCATACTGAGGTGTGTATACCGTGATGGTAACACTTGATGGGCTTTAACGGCAAACACACTTATAAAAAAAATATATATATCGTACTTTAAATAACATATCTCGGTTCATACTTACGAATTATGTTATGCATGGACATCAATGATCCAAATTGCAAAACGTCTGATGCTCCATTCGTTTGATTTATCCTGAAATTTACTATAAAACTGGCAAGATTACAGAAGTGACGAAAATGGTATCCGAATTTGTTCGCTGCAAGCAATATCAGGTGATCAAAAACTTGTCGGCAATGCACCCCCTGTGCTGTACCCGATCAACCGATCGCCCCGCGCATGCGCTATGCATTGCCGACGAGTTTTCGGTCACCTGACATTGCATGCAGCTAACAAAGACGAAGGAAATAATAGTCATCATCATCATCATCATCAATTTGAGCTAAGTTATCATTCTTTTGCAACAATTTAAATAGCAAGCAAGGTAGGTTGAATGTTTAATTAATGTCTAGAACTAAAAAAAAAATAATAATAATAGGGGAGGCGAGTTAGCTCAGTCGGGAGAGCGTGCGGCTCCGACGCGAGAGGTACCCGGTTCGATCCCTACCATCGGATATCGGACAATGCGTTTTTCCATCACGCATAAAAATACGAGCTAACTCCCGTTGTGTGTTATCGCCCTCCCCGGCCGTGCTTCCTACGCAGGAAGAGGATTCGCGGAAAAAACACTCCGTCCCTCGGATAGGACGATAAATGGAGGTCCCGTGTATGAGACAGTCACACCTCATGTACGCTAAGAACCTAGTCAACTTCTCGAAAAGAGTAGGGTGTTAACCCGGTTGACTAGTACCCTGCAAATCACAACCAAAAAGAGTTGAAGTTTATAATAGATTAATGAAGAGAAGACCGGAAAGTCTACAGGAGAAATCCTTCTATTTCCGTATATTGATGATGATGATGATGAATAATAATAGATGGAAAGTTCTTAAAACCACCCGTCGGCAAATTTCCTACAAATTTGTTAACGTTTCGTCTTCACAGCGCCGTCCTACGGACGGCGCTGATCACAGTTACTTAGATCTATGAGTATGATGACTACTGATCAAATCTTCGAGATAGGCTGCATTATAGCCCTTTGAAGATTATAGAAGAAGATGTATACTGCCTTTGGCATAGCGGACATGAATAATTCATAAATCCCTTCCCTGAATAGCAATCGTGTTTAATTATAATAATATTGTTTATGAATAATCAAACAATTTTACTTTTTTGCTTTTCTTCCAGAATGTAAAGAGCAGGTGCTTGCAAACCTGTCCAATTTTGCGTATGATCCCATCAACTATGACTACCTGAGACAACTCAATGTCATTGACCTGTTTCTTGGTAAGGAACCACTCACGGGCGTCGATCTGTCATTGATACACATTGATCAGGGGGGGATGATCCATTCATCCATCCCCCCCTGATGAATGGTTATTACGTAAGTATCGACGCCCATGGAACCACTGCAGCCAGTGGCATAGCATGTCGGACTGGTCGGGGGGGATCACCTTAATGTATTACTTTGTTTTTTTTTCTTCAAAAAAATGTCCTCTTATGTTTCCTTTTGTTTTGTTTTTTTCTTCAAATTATTGGGGGGCACGTGTGTGTGTAGGAGGAAAAAGAACATTAATTTTTCCATTATTTGAGCCATATTGTTTTACCACGTACGTAGGAACTACGTGTTCTTTCGCTCGTTTTTTTTTAATGATCTGCATAATTAGTGTGTAGATCACATTAATCTAGGAAAATTCCTAAATTGGCAACTCATTGTCACCCAAAATCCCATTTCATTGTTCAAATTGGCAACTTAAATACAACAATTAGAACTTTATTATAAAATGATTATCCTTCTGGATGGGTTAACTTCATCCATGAAGGTGAGGCACCTTTCTTGATCATTTGATTAGATAGGTATTATTACTATTACTATAGGGCAATTCCAAGCAAACATTGACATAAGCACCCATTTTTCAAATTCGTCGAATCATAACATATTTGGTATCAAATTAAAGCTTAAAGATTAAACTATTCAGAAATGCATTTTGTTCAAAAAAAATTTTGGCGTAAACTATTATTTCTTAGGAATTAATTAGCATAAATTAATTTTCAATTATTTTCACAAAATATACTTGTAAATATTAAGCTTAAAGGGGTATTCCGGGCCTGATAAAACCATTTGTTATTTGAATAAGCAGAATAAGAGGCATAATTGGTGAAAATTTGATCAAAATCGGACAAGAAACACGGGAGTTATACCTATTTGAACATCATGTAGTAATGAGCGATCGTTTCAAAATTGCCGCCATATGCAACATCATTGACGAGCAACCCGCCATGGCTTTAGTACATGAAAATACACTTATTTCTCAATTTCGTTGCTAAAAATTAATTTTTCTCTGCTTGTTTTCACGAATTCATAGAAGAATATCGATGGGCCAAACTTTTTGGAATTTGTAAGCTCATAAATTTGCTTTGATATTAAGAAAATTTTAATTTTGTAAAATTTCCATGTAGAAGTCAAAATGGCTGCAGCTCGCAAGTGACGTCACGATCGATAGCAATTGCGAACGATACTAAAAATCGGAGCAAAGTTCATCCTGTCATAACTTTTTTATTGCTCTACCGTTTTGGCTCAAATTTTTGATCATGATTCTTCATATTCACTTCATTTTATAGCAAACATCACATTTCTGGGGTGGAATTCCCCTTTAAAAGAGCTGCAAAAATAGGTTTTCATAACATTTTCTTTCAGTGTTGGTAAGAACATTACTTCAATTTATCAGATAAATATCTATTTCGGCATTTTCGCTCTTTGTTCTGCTTCAGTGACTGTTTCATTTATAGTCCTCTATATGTCACGCTGTTACCCTAAAAACAGGTATTTTTAATATTTCTGGAAAAATATGAATGGGAATGAAATTATTTGTTGTTTCTTCTTCATTCACCCATAGGGCTATATTATGGATGCTAAATAGCAGCATTATCTTTTACCACTAATTAATCTAAGCAATATCAATTTGGTCACGCTGTTACTTTTTGGGTAACAGCGTGACGCAACCTACTTTTTTTGTGCAATATCTCAAGAATCGTTGGATGGATTCTGTTCAAACTTTGTACAAGACATGTATTCAGAGGTATGGATTATCTGATACATTTTGGGGCCATGAGGTCAAAGGTCAAAGGTCAAAGGTCACAGCTAATTAATATGCAAAAAATATATTATTCTCAAGATATTTCAAGAATCCTTGAAGGATGACATGATAATTAATACTGGTATGCGTTCAGTGAAGTAGATGACCTGATTATAGAATTTGGTCATGGGGTCAAAGGTCAACAGGTCAAATTATTGTATTTTATTTTTTATCTCACAAAAAAATGCCAGAATTAATGTTAGAAAGAGTACTGTAGATAAAAGAAAATTCTATGAAAATGTTTGGAGCACAGGTCAAAGGTCACTCAGATAATTACCAATTCAAACACAAAAACTTACTGACATTGAAATCATGTTACATGAAACAAATCACTTGTAGATATGCACTGTGCCGACATAAAATTTAACATTTGTATGCTAATTTGAGAAATAAGGTCAAAGGTCAGATGTCAAAGGTCTAATATTTCATTGTTGCAATTAAGTTTGTATTTTGGGTTTGATATTTGATGGTTCCTCAAACTAAATTCTGAAAAAGATAAGAATTTCAGTTTTGTCCAAAAACATTTTTGATCAATAGAGGGCGCTAGGCTGCAAATTTGTGTCATGCGAACCATCATTTCAGAGCATCTGGGTTATATTACCCATTCATCTAGTTCTGTATAGATTCTGGATTTTTACATCAAAATTATATAATCTTATTCATCTCATCAATATCTCCCATATATATATAACATGTACAATTCAGAGGTCACGCTGTTACCGTCACGCTGTTACCGTGCACAGATATGTTTATGATATCATATTTACTATGATCATTGGATTTTTTCTACATTTTTATTTGGATGTTCTAGCTTAATGTCTAGTACAAAGAATCAATGTGACAAAATTGCAAAATGTTCCTGTAGTTCACAGAGTTTGCTTAGTTTCTTACCATGTAAGAAACCCATGTCTTTTTGCCGTCACGCTGTTACCGCAGATATTGATATTCATAATTCATAATTTAGTGGGAATTTTGATTTTCTTTCCTATTGTAAATAATTGGTAGGATAGTGGTAACAGATGCATATCAAAATTTGGTTCAGGACATTTTTATTTTGTGAGTTATTTAGACTTTCATCGTGAGAAACACCCTCCTAACCTCACGCTGTTACCTTGGAATTGCCCTATACATGATGTAGTTTTCATAAATGTGAAGTTTCATTTTATACCAGATGCCTTTAATATATTCATGGAATGATTTCATGAAAATTACAATTTTGACATTTTCTCTGAATTACAGATGCACTGACGGAACCAAACGAGAGACTTGTTGAGTTTGGAATAGGAGGACTCAGCAATTTAGCCCTTGGTAAGACCTTTTCCTGATATTTTCTTCTTCTTTTTTTTTGGGGGGGGGGGGAGATATTATGTACAACGTATTTGACCTAGCATACATGTAAATACAACATACAGCCAGAATATAAATGGCTTTTATCATCATCAGCAGCAGCAACATTATCATCATCATCATCATCATCATCGCCATCATCATCATCATCATCATCATCATCATCATCATCATCATCATCATCATCATCTTTCATCATCATCCATCACCATCATCACCATCATCATCCATCATCGTAATCATCATCCATTATCCTGATGATCATCATCATCACCAACATCATTAGGCTATCAATTATTAGGTTTATGAAGAACTGTTTCTATGTGATGTACATTTTTGACATTGTTATCTTATTTTCAGACAAAGAGAACAAAGCCCATATTCTGGATTGTGATGGGATATCACTGGTCAAAGAGTGTCTTTCCAGGTGAGATGCTAATTCTGTAGATTGTAATAATTTGTCACAGCCTCCTTTCACCATATTAAGAAGTGTGCCATCTGTATCAACATAATATATTGACAATCATAAGAAATTGCAAATATAGTTAACGATTCTGCATACATTCTGTTTTGTTAACATATTACATTGTATATAAAATCGGATAAGGCAGAAGCATAATTATATCCACACAATTCAGCTCTGATTGGTTTTTAGGGGTAACAGTAAACATTCAATTAAAAAATATTGTAAACGATTTTGTTAATGGAGTTTTCATTAAGGTTAATTTGCACCCCTTTCCCTAGTTCTTATACAAACTTATCTCTCAGCTATCACAATTTTGATGTAAAAAGGAAACATTGTAGATTGTTTTTTATTTTCGAATAAGCTTCACTTGATATTTTATCTATTTGTTCTATTATCTATTTGTTCTATTTTATCTATTTGTTTTTTCTATTTGTTATTCAGTCCATCACCTTGAAGTAAAAAGAAAAAATGAAAATGGTTGTTTGGACTTTTCATTAAGCTTCACATACCGATTTTACTAAATCAATAATTCTATTGTTTTCAGGGCCTCTTTTACATTTACTGTGAAGAGCCAATAGCATTTAATAAGACAGTACAGCAAATGTAAAAGAGGCCATGATCGAAAACGAGATTTTACATGTTATATATTCTATTTTCACCCCCCCCCCCCCCCTTCAGTCTGAATGAAGAAACGGTGCCATCGGCCATTAGGCCATGAAAAATAAATGGTTGGATTGGCGTAACCCGCCCGCCCCTAAAAATGCCGGCGCTAATGCACGCCGACCCTAGAGGGTTTTTCTGAATTTTATTTTTAACAATAAAAATGAAAATAAATAAATAAATAAATACAAAATTGCAATAGAATTTGCAATTGCGATGTGTTATGTGTGTGTTTTTGTGTATTTGTGCGAAAGAAAAGAAAAAAAGAAAAAAAAAATCCCTACCGACCTACCCTAATTTTTGGTTGCCCGTTACTCCAATCAAACAATTTTTTTTTTTTGGCCTTACAACCCTCATGTTCTTCAAGCTATCACTGCCTTGAATTAAACAAAACAAATGGGCTTGCTACCTGTAATAATTTCTAATTCACATGTTTTGTTTTCCCAAATTTTTAATTTTCCTCCAGTTCAAATGAAGAGACTGTGCTCTCAGTCGTCACAATCCCAATATCCTTTCAGCCACCACAATTGTATTTTAAACAATAATGGACATAGTTATCATTTTCCCAATTCTTTAATTTCCCTCTAGAGCGAATGAAGAGACGGTGCTTTCAGCCATCACAACCCTCATGTTTCTCACTACGCCCGCCTCCAAAGAAGGTAAATAATATACAGGGCAGGGTCTGCAGAATATAACAAAGTACAGTCAAACCTACAGTGTTAAGTGACCACCTTAAACGGAAACAAGAAAAGTGGCCACTGAAGACAGGCAGGGGCGTCGATCCAGGGGGGGGGGGGGGGGGGGCAGGGGGGCGGTCGCCACCCCCCCCCCCCCCCCAATGAAAATATTGGGGGGGGGGGGGAGAACATATCATTTCGCCCCCCCCCCCCCCCCCCCCCCCCAATAATTCTGAAAATGAGGCATAAAAAAATTGAGTGATATAATGCCAAAGAGGGGAAAGACACATTCATCAATAATAAATCTTCAAAATAGCCGTTTTTTTTTGTTTGAAAAGGACTGTAAATCTCTTTTTTGCCGCGCACATACAGTTTCTCATATTGCAAGTTTCATTTTGGTTGCGGGAACTCACCTTTCGAAATGTGTTGGGCAGTGTAATTTCTCAATCGCACACCTCAAACAAAGTTTATTAAACCCTCATCTATAGATAGCACACCGTCACAGAAAATAAAATAATCTGAAATATATCTTTCAGTCAATCGGTCCATATGCGCTGAACGCAAATCAAATTGGAATATCATGTCCCCCCACATTTGAAAGTGGAGGAGATTGTCCCCCTCCCTTTGTCATTATGTATGTTTGGTTCCATACTTATATACTTCATATTACGTGAAATTTCTGTCTCAGGTGTGCACCAAATCGCACAATTTCACGCCCAAAAATACAAAAGCTCCCTACTGTGGGAGGGGGACACCCCCTCCCACACCCTCTCCCGCTCGGTCGCTTCGCTTCCTCGCAATGTCTCCCCTCCACTTTTGAGAAGCTGTTGACGGCCTTGCTTAGTTTCATGGGAGCCCAATGCCCTAGACTATATCGATGGCTCTAAAGTATACAGGATCACGTGGATCCATCTCATGCAAGGCTCAATCTTCTCCTCGCTATGCCCTTTAAAAATACGTTACGAGTAGGTTCACTATTTTATACAATTTTAACACCCATGATAGGAGTTGCAAATGTCTGAAATCTAAAAGCTTCCGGGGTATCCGCCCCCTGGACCCCCATTATTGTCCAAAAATATGGGTGCCCCCTAAAGTCAGGCCATCAAGACACTTTCAATGAGCGCATAATAAAACTTCCGGGCATGCCAATGTGGGGCTTTTAGCTCTCTCAGTGGTCACTCTGGAAAATTTTTCAAATTTCACCCCCTCAATTGCAAAAACGGATCGACGCCCCTGAAGACAGGTGACCTCTTTAGACAGGTTCCATATGCAGGGGATCATTTTTGGTGGCCACTTTATAGGCAGGTTGGCTGCTATAGACAGATGGGTACTAAGACAGGTTTGAATGTTGATTATTTATCTGTTATGAATGAAAGATTTTTTAAAAAATAAGGAATTTTTACATGAGAAAATTTAAAACAAAAGCCAAAGATTTCATGTACAAATATTTGTTAGTTGCAGATGATAATTTGTGACATTGATTTTAATTAATTTGTTTCTACACAATACAAATAATCCTCAATCTGAATGCTCCATTATTAATTTCTCAAGCATCTTTTACCCTTAACAAGACCTTAATTAACGTTAACTCTAGCAATTATCCAAAACCTTTATCTTTACCTAAAGTTGAACCTAGGACTAACCTTAAATCCAAATAATATGAAGAAAAAAAAAGCAGTTTTGGGAAAGTTACTGAAAACATCTAAACCGAACACAAAAAGTAACCTCACCCCTAAGCAATTGCCCATAATTTCATACCTGATTATTGTTTCAAGATGTCATCTTACCACAATATTGGCACAGTTATTGTTATGTTCGATATGTGCGAAACAGAGATATTCATTAGTTTATGGCTGAATGAGCACAGATTAAAGACAAAATGGCCCAATTCAAAAGTCACAAGGTATTGCGAGTGCCTGTACATTGTTGTGAATCCGCACATGTGGCGGAATGCATTGATCATGGTTTATGAAACAATGCTGTTTGATATTCCATTCATTTTGATTTTTTGATGGCACATGTGGTAAAATGCATTAATTGCAATTGTAAAACAGTGCATTTTTTAATTATCCAACTCTCAATAATTTGTAATCAATGATAATACTTTTGCAAATTTTGAAATATGACTATTTTTTTCTGTAATGTGTGCCCACTCAACCATGGATTAATGGTTACCTCTTATTTTTACACATTGTTTTCCTAACTACCATATGGATATATTGGCAAGACGAAATCTTGAAATGATTCTTGGTTATGAAATTATGGGCAATTGCTTAGGGGTGAAGTTACTTTTCGTGTTCGGCTTATATTGTGCAAGCAATTTATCAATATTGTTGAAAGAGTATAAAAAAAGGGCTTGTGTGGTGAAATCCAAAAGTATCGTTCAGTTAAATGCAGAAATATCAGTTGAAACATGAATGCACCACGCTGTACGTAGATTTGGCCTAAATTCACCCCTCTCCATCGGTCTGGGCAACTATGGGTACTGCGCACATTCGCTTGCATAGCTTTTGCATGCAGGGCATATGTGTCTGTGATAACGTTCGAGCACCTACGTTTATGGTCTTAATTTAAAATATCTTGATTAAAAAGCAATTCCTTGGCCCAATTTTTTAGAATCCCATATTATTTCACATGGTCTGTGATGTGTGGGGGGGGGGGGGGGGGGGGGGGGCGATTCCTAATACTGCTATTTAGCTTTAACTTTCACTAAAAAATTAAAACATGGCGATAATCCAGGACAGGTGTTGCTGGAATAAATATCGTGTAACATATACATTCATAAATAATATCGCTAGTGATATTCGTTTGTCTCGCAATGTATGGTCAACAAGGAATCTAAAAGATCACGACGTTTCGTGCGCTACTGCAACACTTTGTCAAGTGATATAATCTAATGTAAGCAATCGTGTTTTATACTCTCAGGCGGCTCCAAACCGCGCTATCTCGCATGAGCGAGTATGTTCCTAATTGGTCAATAACGGGCAAATTCTATTGGCCGGTGCACACGGGTGCTAGCAAGCAAGCCGAGCCAGCGCCTCGCTGATTGGTTTATCACCCGTGTGCACCGGCCAATAGAATTTGCCCGTTATTGACCAATTAGGAACGTACTCGCTCATGCGAGAGTATAAAACACGATTGCTTACATTAGATTATATCACTTGACAAAGTGTTGCAGTAGCGCACGAAACGTCGTGATCTTTTAGATTCCTTATTGACCATACATTGCGAGACAAACGAATATCACTAGCGATATTATTTTCGATACTATATACGCAATGAGTAATATATTTACTAACATATACATTTTTTAATAAATTCTAAAAAGATTTTCCCCTTATGTTTGTTAAATGGTTTCATCAAATAATTTTTACAGAGATCACAGCGCCATCTGTAGTTGAGTGCATGCAAAGGTTTGCTGGGTCAACTAACAAGAGGCTGAGCAATCTGGCCAGTGTATTCCTCCAGGTATGACATTTATTTTGTTTATGTAAAGCCTCCACCTAAACTTTGTTCTCTACTGGCTCATTGGAGCAAGTCAAATCATATAATGTTTTAAATTTACTTGCCCGCTTACTTCTAGGTGAGATTTACATGCAGTGGCGTAGCCAGGAATTCTTCTGGGGGGGGGGGGGGGGGGTCTCCAACCTGTGAGTGCATAAGTGTGAACCGTTTCAGGTGGGGTCCAGGGGGTGGAGCCCCGGGAAGTTTTTGGATTTTAGCTATAGAAAACCCCAAAATCAAAGCTACCAACTAACAATCAACGGGCAAAAAAAGATGGGCCTGAGGAGGGGCTCAGGCCCAGGAGTCCTGCCCCCCCCCCCCCTTCCTTGCTACCCCAATGCTAACACATAAGGAATTACATTCATTAAAATTAGCTCTGATATAACAAGTTAATACAGTGGAACCTCGCTATAAAGAGCACTGATGTGGCAAATACCTTCTTATAGCAAGGTAATACAGTGGAACCTCAGTATAAAGAGCTCTAATATGGCAAATACCCACTTATGTCAAGTATTTTTGCAGAATCTAAATCTTTATATTCCTTTGTTTTTTACCTTGATGTAACAAGATACCTGTTGTTAAGTGTAACCTCTTTATATAAGGAGGTCCTAGGGACCATGAAAATTCCCTTGTTATATTAGGGTAGAAAAATCAATAGAATATAAATGCTACGACCAGCAAAATTACCTTGTTATAAGAGGGGTTTTGTCATTTCAGAGCTCTTTATAACAATGTTCGTACTGTAACAAGGTAATTTGTCCCATGCTGCTCATTATAACGAGGTTCCACTGTATTCATATCTCGTTCCTCTTTCCAGGATTACTGCACACCAGAGCAACGCCTTCAGGCACAGTCACTATCTTCATCCAGCGTTGTCGGGATTCCGCTACCAAACAGCTCTCCTAATAACAGATGATAGAGGGCAGTGTTCACGTACAGCACAAAGGAGCAGTGCTTCAAATGCACAGTCACCATCTTCATCCAGCGTACACATTGTTGGAATTCCGCTACCAGACAGCACTCCTCCTCACGAGAGATGATAGAGGACAGTGTTCACCTACTGCACAACGGAGAAGTGCCTTCAGGCACACAGTCACCATCTTCATTCAGCGTTGTCGGGATTCCGCTACCAAACAGCTCTCCTAACGACGGATGATAGAGGACAGTGTTCACCTACTGCACAACGGAGCAGTGCTTCAAATGCACAGTCACCATCTTCATCCAGCGTACGTTGTTAGAATTCGGCTACCGAACAGCTCTCCTAACGACAGATGATAGAGGACAGTGTTCACCTACTGCACAACGGAGCAGCGCCTTCAGGCACACAGTCACCATCTTCATTCAGCGATGTTGGCGGAATTCCACTACCAAACAGCTCTTCTCTTAACGACACGTGATAGAGGGCAGCTAGTGTTCACATCTATCTGATGTTAGTAGACAACCCCGCTCCTAGAGACCAATGATGACTAGGGCGATGCTTGTTATACTTTTCTTCTGGTGCAGTTAGGAATACCATGCCTTGACAGCTCTCTTAACGACAGGTGATAGAGGGCAGTGTTTTATGTTTATCTGGTGTCAACAGATCCTCTCAGAGATGATTAAACGTTTCCAGGAGACAGATGATGGCATAGTCATCATTTGTAAAGGTTGTCATCTGTGGGGACGCAACATTGCGGTTTGCCATTTTGAACGAGGATAGTTTGTGCAAACTGCATAAGTAGGTCAGTCAAAATGTCATGATATCAAACTGTCAGAATTACAATCATTTGGGAGAAGGTATGTTTGGTGAGTTTATTTTTCTGGAAAAATCTTTGATTGTGGGAAAAGAACTCTTGACCCTATTTTAACTGGGCCATTTCAGACCAGGTTTTTACTGGGGGGGTCAATTTGACCCCCCCCCCCCCCCCCCCTCCAGATCTCGAAGTCTGATTGTCCGATTCACACAAAATTTTGCATGGATGTACATTGAAGTATTAGCGATGCGTTCATGTTTTCGTTTAAATGATCCAATGTTAAATATGCAAATTATGCGCATATTAATTACCGAAGTACGCTAATTTTTGCTAATTTTTCAATTTTTTTATAGAAAAACATAATAAAAAGTATTGTATTGACTCAAAATGAATCACAGACATGGATAAGTTTGAGATTTAGGTATTTACATTGTTTATTCTTGTAATTAACTAAGCATGTATGTAATTAATTATGCACATATGCTAATGAGATGAGTATAGTATAATTATAAATTTCTTATGTATTCCTTTATTTTTCATTTCTTTTGTATTATATTGTTCATATTTGTTATGTTTTGTATTATTTTGACAATGACATTAGATATGACAACCATAAAGACAAGGAAAATATACAATTATATGGGGGAAATGGGTTGTATTTCACAAGTTTCATAAGATGTCCATTCCATTACACACACATGTATGGAAAAGTCACTGTTTTTGGATGACCTTTGACCCTTATTGGTCATGTGACCTTGTAATGCTTGGTCCGATCATAGACATAGCAGTATGGACAATCATTGAATCTTGTCTCTTTGACCCAATCATCGTTGCCTCTGCATTCATTACCGCAGGAGCTATTTTCAATGCTATTGTCTCATTTCTGGTGCAAGGACATTATTTGCATTTCACCAGACAATGAGCTCACTAAGACATGACCGAGTAATTTCTCCTTTACGCCGAGTGTTTTAGGCTGATGCATGTCTTTTTTAGTCATGAATGCTATAGGTCACAGGTTTCGGGATCAGCAATCATAAATGTTACATTTTGGGGAAAAAAGGAATATCAAATTGTGCCTTCGCAAATTCTCGCACACTTACAACGTCCGATTCACCAGAAAAAAGCGTAGTCAATTTGTATTTACATGTCAATATTTTTCAGGAGAAATATGCGGAAACCTTGAAAAAGTTTTTGACGGGTAGTACATTTTTAGAAATATTATCATATTTCTTGTATTAAAAATGTTAGGTTACGTATATTTGTACCAAATGATCCGATTGTTATATCATTTTCTTTCATAAAAAGTCAATTCAAAGACCCGGCTTGCTCAAATTTTTCTGAAAATGTAAGTTTTATCAAAATTGTTTTTAAAGCTTGACTGTCCTCACTCGTCAAGGCGGCGACGATGATACGATCAAAGGGATTAACCAAGCATTGGTACCATGGTGATATCTTTGTATTCTACAGGTGAATGAATGTGTTTAAAGTCGATGACTGTCCATGCTATTATGTCTATGGTCCGATCTTCGCAAATCTTCGCAAAGTTGCACAAGACTTCAAAGAAAATAGTCATGAAAGGAAAACTTGATATCTGCCGCGGTTCCGGAGTAGTCGCTAAATTATTACAGGGGGGGGGTCAATTTGACCCCCCCCCCCCCCCCCCCCCAGTTAAGATAGGGTGAAGATTAAACAAATTAATAACTAGATGGATCTTCGATTGCGCGCAATCGAAAATTATGCCTCCGCTATCACGCGATTTTGATATCGAGCCCAAAGTAACATGCACTGATTTAATTTTTTTAAATATTTTTCATATATTTTGAGTCCTGTGACCTTGACCATATGACCCCAATCTTTGATGGCTCCCTAAAAAACATTCAGGTACCAAGTTTGATTGAAATCTGACATTCAGTTCTTGAGATTTTGGCATTACAAGCTTTTTTGCATGTATAATGAGTCCCGTGACCTTGACCTCAACCTCATGACCCCAACATTTTATGGCTACGTTGACTCTTTATGATACATTCAGGTACCGAGTTTGATTGAAAATTATGCCACCGCTATCACGCGATTTTGATATCGAGCCCAAATTAACATGCACTGATTTAATTTTTTTTAATATTTTTCATATATTTTGAGTCCTGTGACCTTGACCATATGACCCCAATCTTTGATGGCTCCCTAAAAAACATTCAGGTACCAAGTTTGATTGAAATCTGACATTCAGTTCTTGAAATTTTGCCATTACAAGCCATTTTCACATACATATTGAGTCCTGTGACCTTGACCTTTGACCTCATGACCCCCCCAATCTAATCAGATCAGTGGCACCCCGATATGTACACTCTTACCAAATTTGAAATTGATCCGTCAACCTGTTCTTGAGATATCGCAAGAACGAGGCATTTTTGCACATACATTGAGTCCTGTGACCTTGACCTTTAACCTCATGAACCCCAAAATCTAATCAGATCATTGATAACCCAATATCTACACTAATACCTAGTTTAAATTTGATCCGTCAACCGGTTCTTGAGATATCGCGAGAACGGGGCATTTTTGCATATATATTGAGTCCTGTGACCTTGACCTTTGACCTCATGACTCCTTAAATCTAATCAGATCATTGTCATCCCAATATGTACACTCATACCAAGTTTGAAATTGATCCGTCAACTGGTTCTTGAGATATCGCGAGAACGAAAACGGGACGGACGGACGGACGGACGGACGGACGGACAACCCAAAAACATAATGCCTCCGGCCACTTCGTTGGCGGAGGCATAAAAAATGGCAATCCACGAAATGTTATTTATAAATGCATTGTTTTTCAGATGGAATTACCTTTCGAAGAATCAATGCATGAAATAAAGTTTTAAACCAAAATATCTTTCTATTGCAGCTTCTATTATATTAATACGGTAAGCTTCAACCCCCCAAATGCCTCCCACTCGAGATATCCTCACCCCGAGAATTCTGCGACTCCCCGACCGTCGAGATCGAAGGATATACGTTTTGCGGAGGACAATAAGGTATTCCCGAGTCGCTCCCGCCCCGTGGTCGTCCTCCAGATCGAAGAAAAGGGAAAGTCAGCAATGCGGTTGCTAAAGTTAAGGCGCCGAGCAATGACTACCGATTTACAGCCGCAACTTTGTTTGACGAATATAAAACGGAGTTTAAAAAGCAAGATATATATTACGAAACAATTCAAAGTTTACGAGTTGCAAAACTGTCCAGTTTTGGATAAATATAAATTATTATTATCACGCAAATGGTCCATATGATTCGTAAGTTTGAAATTGACAACGCACTGTAACGACAACGAGTGTAATAGTAGCTTAGTTCAATAGTTTCGTCATCGTTGTTTTGCGTGTGTTATTCGCGAGCCCACATGCTTTGTACACAGCTGAGCGAGCGAGCTAATCCTTTTGTACACGGTGCAATTGTGCATTGAAGTGAATATAGAATTGGGGGGGGGGGGGGGAACAATGGTTGAGGGGAGTTTCTTTCGTATTTATACATTGACCAGGGCATCGGCTAATCTTGCTAAAATCGCTCCATGGTATAATGTGCAATATCGCCACCCTGTGGCAAGATGTGTTACAACACGCACAAGGACATGAAGGAAAGAAGGATATACCATCTCGCATACCATCTCGCAATCCGCTCAGGATTGATAATACAAAATGATTATAAAGAGTGTCATTTTATTAAATGCATGAAGAGACAGCTGTAAGCGTTCCCTCCATCGCAATATATCCCCGGGTTTCACATTATGATAAACGTATAACAAGGGATGATACTGAAATTGGAAATCAAACTTTTAGGACAAAATCCTGCAGATTTGAAAAAGGGGAAAAGGCGATCACCCCCCCCCCCCCCCCTACCTGCCTACTAACTTCGAAACAAAAAATAAAACAACGAAAACGCATCAAGCGCATGTATTTGTATTTGATAAGTTTGTCATGCATACAATTTCATCGTATTTTCATTATTATAATTATTTGTAACATTTAAACAGAGTGTACCGGGGATATCCGATGGGTCGGGTTTATCATGTTCACTGAAAGGATGTATCGCAATGACATGTGCAAAAGAGCGGGGTGGGGGAGGCTAGCACGCCTGTGTCTCTTTCGTTTTTAAACCATGTGGATAGGGACGTTTTAAATTAGTTTCAGAGGTCGTTGTGTTCTTAAAATCGTGATGGCTTTTCACTGAAAAAAAACACCCCGCGGATTAGAAGACACGAGGTTATGTGCCATGCAGGCAATTGGAGTCGCGGGGAGGGGGGGGGGGGGGGGGGGGCAGCGGCGAAGCTACTATATTATCAAGAACACGAATGTAGTGGACCATAATTATGAAATATGGGGGATAACTTTGCATGGGTACTGAAACGATCATGATTTTGTCATACATTGGCCGGATGTATATTGTTGACCAGGGCCCCGACGGGTTGTGGGGCGGGATTTAGTTGCCCGTGTCTATTTTGTCTCACTATTTAAAATGATGGCTATGGGAATAGTATAGTTTTAAAGTGTCGTTATGTCGTTATCGCCTTTCTCTCACACAAACCCGCGGATTTCCGCGGGTACAGCTAGTTTGTAATTGTTTGATTATGTAATATTGGCTGTGAATATGAATGAACATTGTTATTATAGTGGTAAAAGTGTAAATATCAGTATATTATCATTATTACTATTTTATTTTTAGTATTATCATATCATTATTATCATAATGATTATTATTATTATCATAATTTTATTATCATAATTTTATTATTATTATAATTTGTATTATTATTATTTTTATTCTTATTATTACTATTAATCAAGCCATGATACCCGATTACAGTAGAAATTGTACAAATTAGCCTGGTTTTCTAGGGATAGCTGTATAGACAGGTGGGGGGGGGGGGGGGGGGGGGGGGTGGAGAGGAGCCTGGCTTGCGGGGGAGCAAAACGACCAGAGGTTTTGCAGAAGTTCCCTCTCATTTAAAAGAATGTTAATATTTTGCTATTCTTACATAAATTTCCCTATAATAGCAACGACCAAATTAATAATGAATGTCATTGTCCTGACAACACTCGGACAAGGTATTTCTTATGGTCATTCCCAGGCTGGTCATTATGGTCAGCGGTTGCTGGACAGGTGCACAGAAGGCTTATATATATGGCTATACAATTTTGTATTGTTGTGATTGAGCATAAGGGGAAATATTATTCTCCAACAAATTATTACTAAAACGTGTGTACAATGTGTCCTTTCATGAAAAAGTCTAATAGAAATAAAGTAAATTAGCCACTAGAAAGGTGACCTTTAAAGACAGGTTTCATAATGATGTACATTCGAACCTCAGTATAGAGACCACCCAAGGGAAATGCCAAACGTTGCCACTGTAGACAGGTGACCTCTGTAGAAAGGTTCCATAACAATGTACAGCCAAACCTGTGTATAGTGGCCACCCAAGGGAAACAGAAAAGTAGCCATTGTAGACAGGTGCCGTAACAATGTATAGAACCTGTGTAACTATAGTGAACACCTAAAGGAAACAAGAACAGTAGTCACCGATGACAGGTGACCCCTATAGGCAGGTTTGATAACCATGTACACTCAAACCCGTACATAGGGACCATAGTAAATATCTCGCAGGAGGAGACAAAACTCTCAAAATACAAACAAAAGAGGAAAATACAGTGTGCCCCCAATAAGCTGCACAGCACCTCCTCCCCCCTACCACAACCACAAATTAGTAAGATGTTGCGCACTCATCAATATAGCAATCACATCACCAACTTATCACAACCCTTTTCTACACTACAGTGGAACCTCTATCACAAGCTCGGTAATGCAGTTGAACCTTGTTAAAACCAAGATAGCAATGCAATTCTGCTTAGAACACTTGATATTATTACAAATTAATTTTATTTTTCTACCCCGATATAACAAGATATCTGGTATAAGTCAATTTCTATCGTCCCTAGGACCTCATTATTACAAGGTTCTAATGTCACCAGGGCCCTGTAACATAAAGATTCACGATTATTTAATTGATTGTACGTTTTATTGTGTGAATCTTTATGTTTATCGGGCCCAGGTATCTGTTATAAGAGGTAACATTACAGGTCCACCTTGCCTCGTATACCCGATGCAAGATATCCGATAAAAAAGGTTATTTTCATGGTCCAAAGGTTTCATTATAATGAAGTTCCACTGTATCTTTTTTCTCTTTCCCTTCATCAGCGCCACCCACCATGAACATCAACATTTTCATCACACCATCTTCATTTATCTCCATCATCTCCACCATTGCATTCAACCTCACCATCAATATCAACGTCATTACAATTTGTCTTATCCATGGACCTCTTCAAGCCAAATAACAGTACTGGGAAAAGCCCTGCACACAAGCCCTATCACCTACCGCCGTGAAAGAAAATATCGTAACTTAGATGTTAATGTAAAGATTTTGACAAAAACTGCTTAATGGACTAATTGAACATTAGGTTCCAAAATAAAACATCGTTGAAAAGGTTCAATTTAACCGTGTGCGGAACCGCATACACACTAGTTCATTGTACGCAGGGTTTGTGGAGATCTCCAGCCCTGCGCTAGTAGCTCGCAGAGAAATGCGAACAGGCGGTGAATTTAGGCCAAATTTCACTGGGGGTGCAATGGATTTCCTCCGATATTTCTGCATAATGATTTTACCACACAAGCCCTTTTTCATACTTATTCAACAATATTGATCAAATAGCTTGGCCAATATAGATGTTTTCAGTAACTTTCCCAATACTGTTATTTGGCTTTCAACACCATTGATTAGCATTATCCTACCATCCGGAACATCACAAAAGGAAGGAAAACCCAATTAGGGGAACAAGGGCCCATATTCATTAAACCACCCAAAGGCCCCGTTGCAGAAAGAGATGCAATCGTTGTAAAGTCAGAAAATATGCACATTTCAACCAATCAGATTTTCAAAGTTAGTCACATGATCTAACTTACAAACAATTAAACAAAAAAGTTACTATCTAGCATTGATCAATTATTACCTACTATACTCAGCAAAGATACATGAACAAAAGAGGCATGACATAGGATGATATTATATATGTGTGTTGTGTGAGAATTTATTCACAGATCATCTCTGACCTAAGGGTATCCATCCTTACTGCAATGTGGCTTTGTTCAGATACAGTTTTGCAAAGGCAAACACTGTTTGGGTTGGTGTACAAATGTGTTCCAGTTGAACCATTGATAAGTCAATTAGAAGTATGTACTGGGAGTTCTGTAAGGCAGTAACGCTGCTCTTGATAGTGATGGTGTCAAATTCAATCTAGTCGAATGGCTATCATGATCATCTAGGAGGCGGCGCCTGGGCCCCTTGCGCGTGGCTTGGGCTTGGTCCTTCCCTGAATCCATTCCTGTACAAAGAAACAAAAAATAAACAAAAAATGCACTTAGAAATTGTAGATATAACAAATAGGGGACAGATTTGAAAACGTATGCTCGTCCCCTGCGCATGTCTTGGTCGGTTCCTTCCCTGAAGCCGTTCCTGTACAAAGAAAACATAAGAAAACATAAACAAAAATGCACTAAGAAATTGTAGATTGAACAAATAGTGGGAGAGGATTTTGTCCTCAAGTTTGGAAGCACATGCCACAGAACCTTCAACCAAACATGGCATTGTCCGTCATTTCTTTGCTCCCCCATTCATAAAAGATACAGTTGAACCTCTTTATAAAGAAACAGGGACCATACAAATCCTTCTTTACAGTCCCCCCACCCTCAAGAGGATTTTGTTAAACAGAGCTCCGACTAACAAAACCCCTTGTAACAAGGCCATTTACTGCAAGCTATTTATATTCTTGTTCTTTTACCCCGAGTAAAAAGATGCCCGATAAGGCAGGGTAACATATCAACGGATACGTAACAGATGCCCGCGGAGTCCGTTCGTCTACGTTTGTATCGTTTCAGGTATGTCCTTGTCAGGCGTCGTAGTTGTTCTATCCGCAGATGTTTTGTTCATGAAGCATTGTGAGACGAGCTTTCACCAGCGGAAAATTTGATTTTTGCAAATTTTCCATTCGTCGGGCATCCGTTTACGCTATCCAGTGATAATGTGACCGGGCTTTTAACAAGGTCCTCGTTATGATGTTCCACTGTATAAGCCAGCCTTACTCGTCACTTCATATTCAAAGGTGTAACAGATCATCTCCAAGTGAAAAATGACCCCAATTGGCAGTTTTTAAGTACACTTTCAGCAAAACCCTAATTTTTGCATTTCAAATATGCATTTACGAACATTTAAATACTTTTGAAAGACTTGAGTACACAAACAAATTATATTTTGTGGCCCTTCACGAAAAGGTACAAATTTTTCACCGTAATAATTATCAAGAAATTGTCATGAACATTATAACTTATACCCTCCACTTTTCTCTCTCCCCAAACATACTCAAGAAATAACCCTTTTTTCCTATTTCTGCTAGTGTTTTATGTTCACAAACACATGCAAACATTACCCCCTTTTGGGGGAAAATTGTGAACTGTAATCATGCGTAACACGGCCACCAAATGTGAAGTGACAGGGCAGGTGCATAAGATGGGGTACTTACTTGAATCGCCTGTTGACGGACCTCAGATGGCTGATGCGTCAGTTCCGGTTGTCTTTCGGCGCTTAGCCTTTGCACTCCAGTTATCTGTGACAAGATAAGACAATAAAATGCACCGTTAAAAAGGATATCAAGGCCATTAACCGAAATAAGTAACTTTGTCTAAATCGACCCAAATTATTTGAAAATTACGAGGTGTCTTGTGTCTTGCCGTTCCTTCACACAGCACAAGTTTTGATTTTTCAAAACTCTCTCAAAACTCACTGTCCTCGATCGAAAATTAATTATGAGGATTTTTACTTCCACTTTCTAATGGTCTTGGCTGGGGCAGCCACAGCTAGCAAAGGTTGACTTCTTAATGTGGAGGGAACATCTACATTTTAACCCCCACCCCCTGTCCCGACCTCTTTCATCTTCTTTCACCCTCTCCTCCTCTTCAAATTCGTGTTAATTTTGTTTACTTACAGTACCTGATGGTCTTGGCTTGGGCAACCACAGCTAGCAAAGGTTGACTTCTTAATGTGGTGGGAACATCAACATTTTAACCCCCACCCCCCTTTCATCTTCTTTCACCTCCTCCTCTTCCAAATTAGTGTCAGGTTATTTTACTTACACTTCCTGATGGTCTTGGCTGGGAACATCAACATTTTAAACCCCACCCCCTTCCCCGACTCTCTTTCATCTTCTTTCAAAGTTACAACCTACTCCTCTTCCTAATTAGAGTCAGGTTTGTTTTACTTACAAATCCTGATGGTCTTGGCTGGGTAGCCACAGCTCGAACAGGTGGACTTCTTAATGTGGCGGGAACAAACATTTTAACACCCCCCCCCCCCCACCCTCATTTCATCTTCTTTCACCCTCCTCTTCCAAATCAGAGTAAATTTTGTTTACTTACACTTCCTGATGGTCTTGGCTGGGTAGCCACAGCTTGAACAGGTGGACTTCTGGATGTGGTAGGAGCGCCTCCCACACCTCCGGCAGAAGGTGTGGGTCTTGTTGTGGCCGCTTTCCAAAACTAGACGTACCCATCGTCTGTGGGTAGAAAGGAAAACAACAAATCATGTCAATGGGGAACAATTTGAAAATAATCTGAATTTAAAACTGAATTCTTATGCATATTTCTAACATGTTTTTCTTGCTTCTCTTAAAATGTGTATTACAATTAACATGTACAGTAGAGCATTTTGGGTGTGAAATCACCGTTTTGTTTAAGGGGTAATTCAGTTTTGGTATAGAGCGCACTTCAAAATACCATTTTAATTGTGAGGTAATGAAAAACAGAGTGTCAAATTTGAAAGAGCATACAATTTTAATGACAGAATAAACTTTTTTTAATTGAATTTGGTTCATAAATGGCTGAAAATATCAATAATATATCACCATCTTTTGCCATCTTTTGGGGACACTTGTCTTGGGGTGAATTACACTTTACCGCCACGGCTTCACTTCGATTTTTTCACTTTCCAAAGTTATTTTTTCAAGAAATTTAGATCGGTTGTTCGGGGGGGGGGGGGGGGGGGGGGGTATCCCCCCGATGAATAGTCAATATAATTTGATAGAGAAGGAAATTGAAGCTCTAATTCTAAAAACAATAATAATCAGCAATTTTCGTCATGTAAGCCAAGTAGATAAATATCTGATTGCCAAAATCACTTTTGTCAAGTTTTGAACTTCACCATTATTCGCAGTAAATCCTGTTTGCACTTGTTCGCCGATCGCACCTGTTCGCAGTGAATCTGTCGCGCTTATTCCATCTGCATGTTTATATTGATGGCTTCTTCGCACTTTTTCGCACTAATTAATTGTAGGACCCAGGCCCAGTAAAGTAATTATTTTTGTTCTCCTTTTTTCTTTGTTTTTTTGGGGAGGGGGGGTAATAACGAAATTATTTTAGCCACAAAAAGTCAATCAATCCTCGGCTTCGTCACTTTGTACGACATTTAAAAC